>OOFE01017076.1:7981-31627 GCA_900323365.1 Monocentris japonica
GGGGGGGGGGGGCACATTTTGCCTTGAACTTCCACATCCAAAACACTCCTGCTCCTCTCCCACCAGCCTCCACACTTTTGGATGTGAGTTTTTAGGACACCCAGCTCACTTCACTGACATATCGTGATGTTTTAGCAAGAATGTTTTCCCCAAGAAACCTTTAGCATATAGAACTAATTTGCTCCACTCCTCAGCCGGAGTGATAGGGGTGATGTTTGCAGAAAAACAAAAACACTGTAAATAAACCAGAGATTCACTAATGATTCCTCATAAAAATAATTTTAAAAAATTGGCCTCAAAGTATATCTAAAGAACCCCGGTGCACAGGGACAAGGTGGCAGGGAGGAAGGGAACAAGGTAGCAAGGGGAGACGTCAGACAAGGTGAGAGGAGGGAGGTGAAAGAGGCCAGAGAAGAGGGAACAGGCCTTACACAGCCTTTCTTAAGAATACAGAAGGGGATGGTGCCCTTCGCTATATGTCTCTCCCACACCCTCCTGCCCCAGTCCTCCACAAACACAGAGGCCTCGCGCCTGCACCCGTCTGGACCCTGCAGCAACAGCGACAAGCTCCCCCATGGGTGGGAGAGGAAGTGAGGTGTGTATAGTGGGTTAAGGGAGTAGTAGAACAAAAACATTGAAAGAGAATAGCAAGAAAATAATCATTTATACTAAATCTTCTAAGTTTCCATGTATCAATACATACATTTCTAAGGGCCCCTTTCAAAAGCGCTCTCTGGACGGCATTAGTATTACCTCAGTACCATGGGAATGAACGTGCAAATGATTTTCTCGGCTACCCAGTAAAAATTAAATTTTTTTTGGACCATGGGTGATGTTGTGTGGCATGTTCCTGGATTACCACAGTCCCCCGGTAAATTATTCTACCGTCCAGATGACTGACATGAATTACTGACGTGCATGGGCGAAATCGAATGACTGGCTTACCCTGGTAATACTAATACTGGCTGGAGAGGGTTTAATCTGCGTTTGTGGAACTGGTCTTGAATGTCTATAATGTCTTTTTTTAAGCCAGTACAGGACGAGGTGACTCACCAGTATTTGAACAGTGAGCAGTCCCTCGCCGGCATCCCTGGCGTCAATGGTGAACTCAACAGGCAGGCTGGCGGGCACCCCGGACGCGTTCAGACCCGGGCCGCTGGCTCGAACCTTGCTGGCATCATGAGCTGGCAATGTCTTGATCTTAAAAGGGCTGGAGGGGAGAATTTGAAAAGTGAGAAATGGTGGCAAATGGTGGCAAAAATGGTGGTAAAAGTGGTGGTAAAAATGGTGGTACGCTAAAATCTTGCTGTAAAAATTGGCCCTGGACTTGGCCCCTGACCTGCGAGGGACCTCCTGGTCAGCGTACTTCACACACACTGTGTACGGGCCGTCGTTGGCCGGGGTGTAGCTGACGGTGTGCGTGCCGTCACCATTATCTGTGATGTTGACAGGCTCCGCCACACCTGAGGGGCAACCGGATAAGAAATTAAAAGTTTTTCCCTACGTTGATAAAATGATGACTTTATCAGATTTGCATGTTTTTAGCCAATCACAGAAGACATCAAGAAGAAGGAGGAAGATAAACACAACGGCAGCATCGTTCATAAGGGACATATAAGTGAAATATGTTCTAGTTATCTTCAATAGTTTACTGGAAGAGGGTTAGGGTTACAATTTGCAAGCACTTTTTTCAATATTTTTCCAAAGGTAAAGGTTAAACTTAGTTTTAGATTGGGACTATCGTTAGGTGTATCATTTTTAAAAATCAGTATGATTGTCAAATTGTCAGTTGTGGAACCTTGGTATGATAACCATAAGCAAACGAGACCGTGGTGAAGACGGTTGGTAGCCACTGTCTGACACCACTGGTATTGTAGTAGATTTCCCGCAAAATGTGTGTGTGTTTGTGTGCGTGTCTCTCACCTGTAGGCCCATAGAGCTGGACCTCCAGAGGGGCCAGCCCAGCCTTGCTGCTGTCTACGGTGAAGGTCTGAGGGACGTGGGCTCTGACTCCACTTCCCAGGCCTGGACCTGAACATCTCACCTTACTGGGATCCACGAGCTCCCGCACTGGGACCCGAAATGGACTCCCTGCAACACACACAAGGGTGGGATGAAATTAAGTCTTGCTATATTATAACAACAGGCATCTTAGAGTAAAGCCTCCTGTCTGAACGCAGGCTTACAATACAAGATTAAAATCACAAATGAGTAATAGGCCCTCAGTGCAGACCAGGTTTACCTGGAATAGGCAGGCCTCCGAAGGTGATGTTGACGTCGTACTCTCCGGGAGTGAAGGGGATGTACTCCACGCTGCAGCTGCCGTCTTTGTTGTCCTTACATGACATCTTAGCCTCCGACGGGCCCTCGATGGCCAGGCCAAGACCCCCTGTACCAGCACCCCTGAGGAGGAGACGGGGAGGAAAGGAAAGAAGGAAGAAAGAATACAAAAATGGAAGGAAGGAACTTATGGAATAAAACAAAATAGGCCAAATAGGCTAAAAACACTAAAATTGAATTTGGTGATATTGTATATAGAAATTCAGTGAAATTGCAATTGTAAGAGAACCCGTTTTCCAATATGCCTGATTGTCATAGATGGTATTTCTTTACACAATTCACCATTATATGATGATGTGAACAAATTACGATGACTTCCTTAATGCTATTGTACTCCTTGGAAAACAGGTGTAGATTTTTAGCATGGTCGTTTCAAAAGACATACAGGAAAACCCATCTTGCTGGCAATGGCGAAAAGGAAAAAATGGACGCCGTGGCCAATCGGTACCTGGTTTCCACGGTGAAGCGGTTGGGTTTGTTGACCAGCCCTTCCTCCAGACCAGGACCATAGGCTCGGACTCGGCTGGGATCGCAACCCTCTGTCACTGCCACCTTGAATGGACTCTTGGGCACTGCAACCTCATCGTACAACACCTCGATCAGATGCAGACCTGCAGAGACAGAGAGAATCACCACGATTGAGGGAAAAGATTAATACAAACAAAGGAAATGTTTGATTGTTTGATTGATTTATTGATTGATAGTGATCCACTGAACCCAAATCTCAACTATCAATTAATGCAACTATTGCATGCTATTATTTTTTTCATCTTTCTTTATTGAGGGAAAGTCCACTGAACATGCTTGCTCTTTTCCAGTGACACCCTGCATCACCTTCATTCAGTTCCACACATTCATACAAGAGCAAGAGAGACAGAGAGCGAATCAGCTTCCATTAAAATTCCAGGCCAGTGAAGCCGCCACAAGGTTGTGTATTTCCGTCCCACAATCCATTGCTTCAACATGACACACATCGCTATCAGTGGAAAACCATCTGCCTCAGCAGACAGGCACCGGCTATTAATACCTTAGTAGCCACCCAACTCACACACTTCTCCCTCTCTTTCACAGAACATCCAAAGGTCCTGCTGGCTTCATTCAATTTATTTTTTTCCATTTTCCCCCTCCAGACCCAGTGCTGCATTCCTGTATTCTCAACATCTATTCCATTTCTTTTGCCTGTATATGTTTATTGCTATCTCTCCCTCTCTCCCATTTACACTGTGTATTCCTCCTACCCTTATCTCTCCAATGGCACTCTCTTCTATTCATCCACGCTGGTGTACTTCAAATAATAATGTGCAACATTTTCATATAAATAAATCATTTGCTACTCTCTATCACCAATTGATATAACATAATAGAGCTGAAAGCTTTTACATTTGCTGTTCTAAACACCCGGTGTCAGGTAGGTCTTTCCTGGGAAAAAATCCTCTGGAGACAGGAAGTGATGCATGTTAGGTTTCTAGAATAACTAGAAGAAGAACTGGGTAGTTAGCATGAGCAGCAATAGTCATCATGGCTGAACAGAGCGCCACCTACAGAAACGTCATCAATTGAGGCCCTTTCCAGTCAGATATTATGATCTGGTCACTGTCTGATGTTAATATAGCTTAATATTTTATTGATCCATATTGTAAAATTCAGTCAGAGGTCAGGATCAGCAAATGGCACGCCTCACCGTCCTCGTAGGCGGTGTACTCGACTCTGTAGGTCCCATCGCCCTTGTCAGTGACGTAGGCGTCCGTGTTGGCGCCCGAGGGGTTGACAACGCACACTTTGATGTGGCTGCCGCCGCTCTTGTACTGAGCGCGGGCGTCCACGATGAAATGGGTGGTCACCTCCCGCAGGACCCCTGTGCAGTAGACACAAACACACAAATTAATGAATACGACAAAAAAAAAAAACTTCAGGCATGCGGACAAAATAATGGAAACGCCACATGAAAAATGATTCAACTTTGAAGTAACTAAATTAGCTTTAAAGTCATAATGAAATGAAAAACTCTTGCTAGCTCATTCTCCATATTATAACATACACAAAATACATGCCAAGAAATGTACAAAATATTTGAGTTCTCATATTTTCATATCAAAATCAGGGTACTGCTTGCTGGAAAACAGCATATTTTTAGTTTAGTGAGTACTTAGGCGTACAGAAAAAACAAACCAATAATACCATCACAGATTTTTAAACAACTCCCCCCATCATATAAAACCTGTAACTTCACAACTTCTAAAGTGAGTTGGTACATATTGGAATTATTCATTTTAAAGAATCCAGAATTTCTGACAGCTCAAAATTACGTGCATAGCATTTCACAGTGGTTTGCTATGGTCTAACCCCGCCCACTTTTGAAGAGTCCCTCCCAGTGCTTTGTCCCGCCCTAACATCCTGTCTCACCTGGAAATATGTCAAATTACAGAAGCAAGGTAATCGAAATGCCATTTCCTTGTGACTTGAGGAGGTGTGAGAATCTGAGAATTCACTACTTTTATATGTGAGTTTTCAAAGCAACTCAGGCAACAACAGGCAACTAATTGAGTTGCAAAGAGGATAAATAGACAAATAGTCAGTGCGCGAATTGCAGGAGTCACAAAAACTGCTAAATCATTCAATGTAGAAAAGGGATCAGTCTGGAAAACTATGACAACATGCCAAACACAAACAGCATCGGCCAAGAGGAACAGAGGTGGCAAATTGAAGCTCACCGACAGCAATAGATGAACACTTAATAGGACAGCTGCTGAAAACCACAAAACTGCAGCCTCAAAAATTGCCACAGAATTGAACCAATTTCCACTTTTGTAATTGTGATTTAGTTACTTCAAAGTTAAAGCCCTTTTTCATGTGGTGTCGCCATTATTTTGTCCACCCCCTGTATGGATAGAAGATGTCTTCATTTCTCCCCCCTTCACTCTTTCGGTATCATTCTGGCTCTCCCCTCTTATTCCTTAGAAACTCAGCCTCTATCTCAGGAAATCGGTTAGACTTATTGAGCTGTGGGTCTGGTTGGCTTAGCATAAAACACCATTGATCGATCCAAGTCTGTGTGTGTAGTATAGTTTACACCAGCTGTGAAAATTACACCAATCAACTGCAGAGGTAGGCAATCGAAAAACCATCCTCCAGCCTTCACTCTCAGCTGTGGCCAACTACCATCAGCCATGACTAATGAAAGCCATCCATGGCCGAGTGAGCCAGGAATGTCATCCTGCAGTCGGATCCCTCTCGGTTAACGTTTGTGGGTTTGTTTATTTTACAGCGGGATTCTTGCTTGCGTTTGGTGTAATGGCTGTTCTGGGTTCAGCCCTTGGTTAAACTGGAGAGAAAGAGGAAGGTTCGGTGTATATTTTATACACATATCACATATATTTTGTAGCCTGTTTATACTGTTTATACTGTAATTATAGTTCATCCTGTACATACAGCATATTCATATCTAGCCCTTACTGTTTATTTCATATTTATCTACCACTGTACAGATGCACACTCTGCACTTTACTGCTATTTGCACTTCTGGTTAGATGCCAAACTGCATTTTGTTGTCTCAGTACTTGGACTCTGTGCAATGACAATAAAGTTGAATCTAATCTAATCTAAATCTAATCTAATCAATTCACTAAATCCTAAGAAGTCCCTCCATATAATATCATTTCCCTTTTTTTATCTGGTCAATGTAAAAAACTGTTACTCGTAAGTCATGAGTATCAGCTTACAAATAGAATTCAGGAGATTTTTGATCTTTGCTCTCTATTATAATGACAACAAAACAAGGTAAGCTGTGCCACTTCTTAAGGGTCCAAAATCTTGTTTTTTCTGTCACCCCATGAGAAGGTTATATTCAGATTATCATAACAGCAGACCTCAGAAAAGCAGAGATTTAGCAGAGCTTCTCGTGACTGTCGACTAGAATATATTTGGCACAGAACAGATTGAACTCATACCATTTTATATCAAAGAAGTCATTTAACACTACAACCATGAGCATTGGGTGTTCTTTGGCTCACTGATCCCTATTGCAATAATTGTACCAATTCTCACCTCTGGGTTCAACTCCTGGTCCATAGACCTTCACGCCACTGGTATCGACAGCAGGGTCTACCTGTACTCGAGCGGGGAATTTGGGCACGGCATGTCCTCCGTACTTTATGGTGATGGTGTACATGCCGTGGAACTGCGGGATGTAGGTGATGGAGTAGGTCCCGTCGCCGTTGTTCTGGACATGGACCTCGGCCTTGGCCCCAGAGTCCGAGATGATCTCGATGGTGAGTTCGGCCTCCCCGGCTTTGGAGCAGTCCACCGTGAAGGAGCCAGCCTCGTTGACCTTTCCCCTCTCCAGCCCTGGGCCGCTGGCTGTCACCTTACTGGGGTCAAACACCGACTGGACCATGGCCTTGAATGGAGACCCAGGGATGTGTTGGTCGGCAAACAGGATGTTGATGGCGTACTCCCCAGGCTCGGTGGGCAGGTAAGAGACCGAGCAGGAACCGTCCCCGTTGTCCTGACACTCGATCTTGGCCTCGCAGGGCCCCTCCACCGTCAGGCCCAGCCCGCCGGTGCCGGCTCCCTTGGTGTCGATGGCGAAGGGGGCCGGTTTACCAACTACGCCGCCCTGAAGACCTGGGCCATAGGCACGAACCTGGCAGACAGAGGCAAAGCGACAAGGCATAAGATGTCGTCATGAAATATTGTGTATGTGGAGGCAGAGAGAAAAGGCTCTATGGTATGGAGCTCAATCAGACTCTGAATGACGTAAGCCAGACGAGACAGATAGCAGGTCAGTGGTTCATGTTATTAAACAAATGGGTGGGTCTCCACAGTGAAAGATTCTGCCTACAATATACAGTATATAGTGGTTCTGGCTAATACTGACTGCCTAAGAACACTAATGACAAAATGACAAAACATTTTACGTTAGTAGACCTGCAAACTCGTCACCTTTTAGCAAACTTCGACCAAACGGCAACCATTTAACGGTGAAATTCACCTTTTGGAACATTCATAACGGTTTAAATATTTCAATGATGAGAGTGGTCTGAGAGTCAGGTATTTAAAAAAAAAATCTGATCACAGACATAAATATGAGCAGTTGATTGATTCATCTGTGGGCAGGAGAGAATAGTAGATATCCGGATAAGATCAGTCATATCAGTACAGTGTGTATATACAGTACCGGTCAAAGGTTTGGACACACCTGACTGTTTCTCATGATCTTAAAGACATTTTGATCTAAAGGCTGATGCTTAAATGCTTGAAATTAGTTTGTTAGACAAATATAAATAGTGAAGTTGATCCCTATGTATGAATTTCTTTTCAAAACTAAACTTTTAACTAAAAAGTTAAAGACACACATAGTGATTGTGTGCTTTTAAAAGTTAATTTGTGGAATTTCTTTGCTTGTTAATGCCTAATGCCAAAGGGTGGCTACTTTGAAGAATCTAAAATATTAGTTTTGATTTTAGTTTCATTTTTTTGGTCACTGCGTAATTCCTTTTGTGTTATTTCATAGTTTTGATGACTTTACTATTTTTCTAAAATGTGGAAAATAGTAAAAATAAAGAAAAACCCTTCTATGTAAGTGTGTCCAAACTTTTGACTGGTAGTGTATGTGCTGAGAAAAGTAAAAATAGGTGACGATAGGGTGTGTGACCTATAAGGTGAGTGATGGACATTACAGTCCGACAGAAAGTTAACATTGTGATGACGCCATACAAGCTTATTTGGTTTGACTCCAGTTTCTGGCAGGAAGCTGGCAGAGTGTGGCCATTAGAAACGCAAGTGAAGGAAGGTTGACTTGTGTTTCTTCATGTGTCTATGTCTTGCATTCTCTCTCTCGCTCTCTCTCTCTCTCTCTCTCTCTCTTTTGCCTTCTTCCTCTATCTCCTGATTTATGTCTAATAATCAGGAGGTCTGAACGTGGCCGGGCCTCCCAGGTGATCAGAGTGATGAATATGTTTCATTAAGGTTTCTCTTCCAGCTCTCCACACCACAGCAGGCAGGCGAGTCAATACTAAGGCCTGGCTAAAAAGACGTAGGAGGGAAAGGAGACAAGGACAGATAGACGTGGGAAAGAGTGCAGAGGGGCCGAGAGAGGACAGGGAACAGAAAATGTCTCGCAGACAGAAAGGGAAGAGGAGAAGGGAGAAAGAAAATGCAGACAGAAAGCGAAAGAGCAAAAGCGGAGATGTGTGATGAATTGAAAGGCAGCGAGGGTGGATTTTGGAATTGATACATCCAGCTGAAAGTCTCTGACAGCAGCCGAAATGGAAAATGGATGTAATTATGTGCGTGGCACCGGGGAAGACGGCACTCCTCATACTAATAATAAATAGAGATCGGGAGTCCACGACTTCCCCCCTGCTAGAGCTCCACACGCTCTGAAAAAACTAGAGAGGGCTTTCAGGTGACATGACACACCCTCTACAACTTGGCTGTCTCAACCTTATTTCCTGCATTCTGGTGACTTTTTATCTAAATATAGCACAAAAACTGCATCTGCATCTAATTTCTTGTGTAATGCTCATTCCATGAAGACCAGAACTTGCAGGCGCATTTCTTTTTCTTCTCACTCCAATGTCTTTTTTTTGCGGTATATGCACGTTTGGCTCCAACTACCACTGAACCATAGAGGCAGGGGTAAGGCACTCATTATTTTCCTCCATTAGTCCTATTGTTGTTATTTTGCACGCCCTAATAATGCTGTAATCCATACTTTTCACAGACTTCCCATTCATACATTCTACTTAACATGTTTTGAAATTGTTGCAAGTAAGTAAGTAAAGTTTTATTTATACAGCACCTTTTTAAACAAAAGTCACAAAGTGCTTTACAAAATGCACAAATACACAAAAATAAAAGAGACAGTGTAAAAACAAAAAAGACTAGGCAAACATGTAAAACACAGTATATGAAAACATAAAACGATTCGAAATACTAAAACATATAAGAGCCTGTTGGTTTCCTATGTTTATATAACCCCAATTCGCTGTATTCTTGTTTCTATTCTGTTTTTATGTTTATGTATTGCTGCTGCAACGACGGGGATCAATAAAGGTTGATCTTGATCTTAAAGACCCTCTGAAACATAGCTTAATGAGAACACGTCTGGTAACCCAGTTTGCTAATGCTGCGATCACGTCATATCATTCATCATCAGATTTGCCATACAGCTGCTGACTGGGAAAAAACAATCACATCAGCCTCCTTGTGGCAATTACAAGTAGGACATGTGGGAAATAAAAATGATCAGTTTTATTCACTGCATTTGTGTTGTTTCCTTGGTTGGCAGAACCTACCTTTGAAGGGTCTGGGGGCATAACACCTTCCACGGTGAATGGACTTCCGGGTACGGGGTTTCCATCATAGCTGATGTCCACTCTGTAGGGTCCTTCCTCGGGCGGAATGTACTTCACGGTGTGGACGTCGTTGGCTGTGCCGGACTCCAGCTTGCAGGGAATCGGTCGACGCGACGGGGATGTGATCTTCACGTCTAGGTCACCCTGGCCACCAGCGCCACGCGTGTTGATGGTAAATTCCTGATCCTTACCAACATCTACCTCTGTGAGTGGCACACACACAGATACACAAGCATGGTGATCAGTAACTACAGAGGAACTAAAACCACACTTTAAAACGTCATAGGTTTCTAAGTGTAAGCATTTTAGAGGCTACAGCATCTATGTCCACAGTTCTACGCTCTTCGAATGCCTTGTGTTCGCGTGAGATTGCACCAGTCAAAGCTTCTCATGAGAGTGAACCATGTTGTTTGTGTGTGTTTGTGTAGGGGCTACATTAGCTAACAGAGAGGCAGCCAAAAAGTGCATTAAATCAGCAGTGTGGGAGCATTTTGGATACCTCAAAAATGACCTGGGGGTTTTTGAACGAGACTGCAAAATAGGCAGATGAAAAGTGACTGCCAAAAGGGTCAAATACATCTAACTTGCTACAGCATCTTCCACATCACCAGCCATCCTTGCTTGCTCAGGGCAAGGTAATAAAAGAAACTGAGTTTAAACATGTTTATCTTGGTGGCACGTTGCTTAATGAAAGCTGACAGGGGATTAAATATCGAATTGTCACTTACAATCAACAAAGTAGCAGTGAGTTAAGAGCTGGGCTTAATGTGACACTTAACGTCAACAAAGCAAGAACAGGAGTATTGCGGTGTCCCAGTACTTTGCATTTTAAAAAGCTCACCAAAATGGCATGTAATCTAGTCAAAACAAAGTATTCCAGTGCTTCTTCTCATCAAGGTTGTCTTCCAATCGTTGCGGTCTGTCTGTGTGAGTCGTAAGAAGTTGTTCGGTGCAATCGTTTACTTTGTACTTGCTCATTCTCACCTGCACTGATTAAACGGTTTCCAAGTATAGACTAGGCGTAAAAAAACAGTCTATTATATTGATTTCTAAAGGCACTTAATACACATTTTACTACACACTTTTTTCACACCATATTTAAAGGTGTTTTGAATATAGAGTGGGGGGTCAGATGTACATGTCGGCCCATACTCACTGTTGTTCAACCCCTGCACCTTGATCTTGTTGAGGTCGAGCGGTGGGGCCACGGTGATGTTGAAGGGGCTTTTGGGAATGGGGTCACCTCCATGGCACACTGTGATGGACATGTTTCCCTGAGAGAGAGAGTGAGAGAAAGAGAGACAGACATAAAACACATAATTTAACACTGCTTTCCAAAATAGGAATACAGTCTGTATATAAGAAATCATATGGATTGTGGGTTTTACCTGTTGTACTGCAGTGTAACGGACAGTGTAGGAGTAGTCATGGTTGTCAATGATCTCAAAGTCTCTGACAGCCTCCCCTTTGGCTGCTCCAGTGAAGTGGACCTCAGGCTTGGCCTTGCCTGCTCCCTTGGTGTATATGGTGAAGTGAGTCGGTTTTCCCACCTCCACACCTTGTTAAATTAATAGGAAATATTCCAGATAAAGTGAACCGATCTACAAATAATCTACACTGGGAGTGTTGCTCCAATCGTGCAGCATCACTGTATGTTCAGACAGGACAAATTTTGTCCTGCTTTACTTGCATGAATTTGATCACTTGACTTGAAAAATAAACTGTGAAAGCAAGCGGGTTTGATGCCACCACTTGACACAGCAAAAAGCAGCAGGGTGAAAGACCAGCCATTATGATTAGTGGTTTTCACAAATAGATTTTTCCCACTGTAAATACTACGTCGGGTGAATTTAAAGGGGCCTGGTCCTGCTTGAAGCTGATTTGCTTTCACTTGACTGCATCAGGCCAATTTCTTTCTCAACTTGAGAAATTTTATCTCAGAAAAACTTGATATGGAGCAAACGCCTCTTCGCCACACTTCATGTTGCCTAAAGCAGCGATGCATCCATCTCATTCTGTTTGCCTCCTTCCACTGACTTTGTATGCATTCCTGCAGCCTCTGATTTTTTTTGCAGTTTGTCTGAACATAGGGTCATAGATTGCACCTCTAATATGACTCATATCACAATCATAGTGCTGTCATGATATCACTTGCCTGTTTTGTTGAGTCCAGGTCCCTCAGCCTTGACCTTAGCTGCATCATGGGAAGGGTCCACCTTGATTCTGAAAGGGCTGATGGGAATTTCCTGTTTCAAAATTAAAGGTGAGAGGTCAATGTAAGGGCTTATTTTAATTGGGTTAATTTTCAAAAGCCATTTTCTGTTGAGACGTCTCACCTGATCGGCAAACAGCACCATGATGGTATATTGTCCAGGACCTGGGGGCATGTACTTCACTGTGAAGGTGTCATTGTCATTCTTGATGATGTCAAAGTCAATGTCAGCCTCTGCAGGGCCCACCACACCTGGTGCACACTTGATCCCAATGCTGACATCACCTGGGTGTAATAATGAAATATAAGGTAATAGTGAAATTATCTGCATATTCGCCATTAAATTTCATTACTATGCTGACGATACTCAACTCTATATACCCATTAAACTGAACAACTGCTCCCAAACTTAGAGGCGTGTCTAGCTGAAGTCAAATGCTGGATGTCCCTAAATTTACTGCTCCTCAATGCAGACCAAACAATGATCTTGGTGTTACCCTCAATCCATTACATTACATTACATTACAGTCATTTAGCAGAGGCTTTTATCCAAAGCAACTTACAATAAGTGCACAATAAGATCCTTCCCTCTTGTTCGAGTTGCAGATCATAACATTGCTAAAACTATGTTTTACCGTCTTCATGATAATGCTAAAATTCGACCTATATTAACAACAGCAGACGCAGAAACCTTTGTGCATGCCTTTGTATCATCAAGACTTGATTAATGCAACGTCCTGTTCTCCGGTTTACCTAATACATGTGATAAAAAAATCTTCAGTTTGTACAAAATGCTGCTGCCAGAATCCTGATCAAAACAAAGAAAATTTGGCCACATAACGTCTATCCTGTCCTCCCTACACTGGCTCCCAATTCATGCCAGATGTGACTTTAAGGTGCTTCTACTAACATATAACATGTTACATGGGCTAGCACCATCTCATTTAGCAGATCTCATTGCTCCATATATACCGTCACACGCTCTCTTGAGTTTATTCTGTGTACCTTACTTGAGACATTTTCTAATTTTTTCTAATTCTCGGCACCTATTGCACGCCTGACCGTCCTGGTAGGGGGATCCCTCTCTGAATAGTCCCTCCCAAGGTTTGATTATATAGTGTGGCTAACCTTGCCCGGCCTCACTGCAGTCCACAGTGAAGTAGGTGGGCTCATTGGCCTTCAGTCCTGACTTCTCCACACCTGGACCATAAACCTTTACATTCTCTGGATGGCTGCCCTCTCCAATAGTCACCTGAATCAGAAAAACATACAATAAGACTGATGGACAAAAATGCTTCATGAATATGAATCCAATGCATCAATATAGATTTTTACTACTACAGTGGCAACCACTGTACAAGTTCCCCTTCATTTTTCATATTTTGGTATATTTTTCATGATTACTGATTTCAAATTTTCTATGTCCCTGTTTATATTCTCTTTTTATTTTTATATTCCATTTTTCTTTCCTGTATTCTTTTACTATTTGTGGCTGCAACAACTCAATTTCCTCACAGGGATCATTAAAGGTTTATCATATTAGTGCTGCAAATTGTTCCATACAATTCCTATTTGGGTGGAGCAGTGGTGCAGCAGCAGTGTAGCATGCATGTAAAAATAGGGACTTCTACAATGGCTTAAATCTATAGGTGCATTGCTGAAGTCATATCGGTGCTGTACCCTGAAGGGGCTGTTAGGGACGTTGACCTCGCCCCAGGTGATGATGATGGTGTGTTTGATCGGTTTGCTGGGAATGTACACACAGAAGTAGGTGCTGTCGCCGTTATCTGTAATCTGGATGTCAATGGGGAATCCCTCTGCATCCTATGAACACATAAGACTTCACTTTAGCTGCGTTCAAATGACCTTCATCACAGAGAAAAAACACATAAACACTATTTGAATTGATGCTGACTTTTCATTCACACCTGAGCATAGAGCTTCAGTTCTCCTCGGCCAGCTCCTCGGGTATCAATGGTGAAATCGGCAGGCTTGTTGACAATGCAGCCCGTCGGCTCCAGACCTGGGCCGTAACATTTCACCTAAGGAGGAGAGGATATTCAGCACGACCGGGAATGTCATCAGGCAATACTTGGAGAATTAAATGTCAAAGGACACATACACTTGAATCGATTCAACTCATGCACCCTTGCAACACTGTACAACAATGGCTATGTTATGTTGCATTAGTGTAGCTGTATGCCTTTCATGAAGGGGTATTAGACGTGGTGCGACATGGTGAAAGTCTCAATTGTGACACTTCTCCCACCTTGAGAAAATCTTCAGCTGGGGAAGGCAGGCATCGATCCACGCATCTGTAAATGCTGATTGAGCATCCTTACTAGCAGGTTTTTGCTCTGTCTCCTGGTCTGAATACTGAAATCTTGGACCTCCTCCTCCTTTCCTTTTCAAATATTTCAAGGAACGGTCACGCTGTTCCCTCTCCAACCCCTCAGCTGAAGGATAGCAGGGTTTGAGTTGAGCCATCTTCTCCAGAGTCTTCCAACACCGCTTCATAGTTTAGTGGGCATTCCGGACAACCCAATAAGGTCCTTTCTATTTTGGGGTAATTGTGGTTGAAAACAACTTCTCTGCCTTTGAATAAAACTGAATATGTAGCCAGACTCTGTCCTGGTCTGTATACTCTATATACGTGTGAGAATCTCTCTATTCAGTATTTGGGACACTGACTCTGTTTGACACAGAGCAAAAATCTTGCCCAATGAGAGGAGTAATATACAAAAACAAGGAGATAAACATTTCCGTTTGAACTCCTAGGGAAGTGTCCCATGAGGTCAACAGGTCGGTGGACAATGGTTGTTTCACGGGACAACACGGGACATTATATTTAATTTCCAAGCTCGTCATGGGCCAATATACAAGGGCTTGTGACCTCTTCTCAATGGGCAACAAAGGTGTTCTCGTGGAACTAGTGGAGAAGCTGCTGACGGAGATGTGAGGGAATGTGTACCTGGTACAGGGTCTTATGAGGGAGATGGCTGGGGTCCCATCTGGGGTGCCATTTTTTACCCACAAAGGATACATGCATTTGAAACACAAGATTCAATTCATGCACACCTGCAACATTGTATAACGCCTGGTGAAAATCGCCACATAATTCACGTTGGATCGTGCAAATTGTTGCGAGATTAGAGGCCATGATGTCAGTGATCTATCAGGAGTTAGCAGGATAATCTCAGTTATATCATTATACCCAATCCTTTCCCTATAACCTTTACGACCAAGAGACAAAACATCTGTGAAATCTGTCATTATGTGTACGATGCAATGTGTCCTCAAAATCAATTAGGTTCTAGTGCTCTAACCTTCTCTGGGAAGACATCATTGGCTGCAGGGAGGATGTGGGCCATGAAGGGACTGTCCTTGATGTCCTCATCATCACAGATGACATGCACAGCATAGTCACCGGGCTCTGTAGGCCAGTATCGCACGTCACATGACCCATCTCCTTTGTCATCACACTCGATCTTAGCCTGTGACGGGCCCTCGATAGAGAAACCTGCAAACAGTCAGTAAATAAAAAATCTGTTGTAATGTCAAATATAGATATTAAGTTAAAAGAAAACGCCCAAAACCTATTAAACTTTTAGCACAACATAACTCTCCTTTGTGTCCCTCTATATACCTATGTGTAGGACAAGTCCATGCTGTCAGACGTACCCAGAGTTCCCACCTCCGTGCCGATGGCCTCCACCACAAAGTCAGCACTCTTCCCCACCATGCCAGTCTCCAGGCCTGGACCCCAGGCCCGCACCTTCTGAGGACCTGCATCGTCACTCACCAGCACCTCGAATGGACTGAAGGAAAACACAGTCACACAAAGGGAGTCACACATCCAGTCTTTATTATAATCCCAGGCTGAGCAAGCAAAAAGACTAAAGAAGACTAGCAAAATGAATATATCCAAGTTTGTTAATAAAAGTTATGTTTTGTTTTGCAGACTGTTGTGAAGGCTTGGCCCTTTCTCTTCACACAGGAATGCACCTATCAACACAGAGGCAAAGACACACACACACTCCACAGTTCAAGTGATATTTTTGGATTTGGATATCCGATTTTTAATAAAAGGCCAAAATCTGCCCAATATGTTGGTCTACCCCTAAAAGACAGTAAATGCAATGGGAAGACATTATCATTGATACTCATATCAGATGCACACAGGTAATCTCTTAACTCAAATGATTTGATTGGCTTCTTCATCTTAAATTGTTAATTGTTAGAAAGAGTTAACTGAACCTATCAGTGTTCACAATGTGGCTCAATGTAATAATATGGGGATTGCAGCAGAACATCTAACCTGCGTGGGATGCTGTGTCCTCCCCAGGTAATGGCTATGATGTATTTTCCTGTCACGATGGGGTAGTAGTCACACTCAAACAGGCCATCTCCCGTCTCACGCACCTTCACAGGCTCTTCGAGACCCTCTGAATTGAAAAGTCACATAAGTCATGTATCGTAAACCTGCATTTAACGCAAATACTGACCACACCAGCCGCAGCATTTTGAAGATGAATGCATTCACACATAAGGGGTTATCTTGATCCTTCACTCACTTGGTCCCTTCACGGTGACCTTGAGCTCGCCGCTGCCTGCTCCTTTAGTGTAGACCTTGAAATCAGCCACTTCCTTCACTCTCACCCCCTTCGGCTGGAGACCTCGCCCCGACGCCCTGCAAGCATTGGGGTTGCAGGCTATGCCACCATCAACAGGAGACATGAAGAACTAGTTAGACTGGGATGACAGTAATGAATCGGACATGAACTCACAGACACACTCACGTCCTTGCACTTCTGTCCTTATGAGGAACTTCGATTGACTACATTCATTCCCTAACCCTAGCTCTAACCCTAAACCTTGCCAAGGGGTGGACTTAGTGATTTGGCGTCCCTTGGCAAAGGCAAGCATGAGGCCCCCTGAAACCCAATCCTTTTCAATTCATCCATCTACACATTGCCTTCAAGTTGGGGCTGAGCAAAGTACCATACAACTTCCAATAATGGCTGGGGCCTTATTGTAGTAATAATGTGTAGTGCCTGAAATGTTCATTTACGATATCCTGGCAGTAGTCGCAAGATTTCACAAATGTCTTTGCAGGTCCTGTGAAGGCATTAGCATTTCCTTTTTACTCTGGCTCTTATTGTGAAATAAGTAAATACATAATGCTCTCTCTCTTTCACCAATGTATTCATTATTAGGCTAAACCAAACTGGAGCCTATGCTGGAGCCTACATTAATATAGTCCTTATGCAGTAATTTGGCACTGTGCTCAGGCAGAAAGTGTTGATTATGGTATGGCAAGGTGACTGAGGCATCGAGGACGATGAGCACGTCATGAGGTTCAGTGATGTTGGAGAAGATGCAATTTGTTGACAATTGATTGATGATCAACAATTTCAATTCCATGTTTTAAATCAAAGAGTATTTTGAATGATGGACCATTTGGCTCATGCTGCACCACACAGCCGTAGCCTATAATGTCATTAGGAGTAGGCTAAAGAGTATTCTCTGCCCTATGGGCTAAAAGTGATAAATTGCAATATATTTTATTTGTGCATGTAAATATACGTGCAGCCCACATTCAAAATCTATCGTCATTGTTGCTATTGGTGCCGGTGGTGGAGCTGATGTCTGCTTCACTTGGAGTTAGTGGTAGTATCGCTAGCAGCAAACACATTCTTTGATGGAAAAAGTTGTCAACAAAGCAATTTTCCTCTCTTTTTTGTTTGTCTATGCCACTTGAGGACAACTTCTTTTTTTTACTTTTGAAGCAGCAGCTGGTACAGTGGCAATGAAAATTAGTTTAAAGTCAAGTGGCAATATGAAGCTAGAAGAAGCCTGACTAAGTAGAGGGGGTTGGCCATGACTCAAGATTGAAATAATTGTATTGTAATAAGAACATGGCTGTTTGTCTGTAATTAAATTTCTTTTAAATTGATAAAAATAACTACTTAATATTCTTGTCTTTTGAGGGGCACTCTGCCGGGGCCTAAGGCAATAAAACCACCTGTGCCTTTACCCTAACCTAAACCTAATCTTAACCCTAAACCCAAATCTAGCTAAACTAGCTCATTGAGGAAGTAAAGACCAGCCAAACTGACCTAATTTTGCAAAAATGTCCTTGAGGACATCTTAAGGTCTTAAAATCCAAAGAGGTTCTCACAAGGACAGAAATACAAGAACACACATACACACACACACACACTGCTGCAGAGGCTTCGCTGTTAGTCAGTCGAACAGCGCTACTAGAAGCACAGGTTGCTGTGGCTGCCAGGGAGAAGCAACAGGAGAGCTGGTCAGAGGACAGGAATGAAAACATTTTGAAGAACATTGAGACAAAGAGCAAAGAGTTGGCTGTTCAGGAGTTCAAGATATGGAAGGAACGAAGAGTTGTAGAACATTTACTACCATTTTGTACTCACAGTCATCCAAGTGTCTAAGATAATTGGGTCTATTCTTCAATGGTAAAATATTTTACACAGATGGTAAATCTGGAATTCAATGTAAAAGCTTCTTAAAACAAACAATTTCCACTTTTCCGATGTGTCTGAATAATCAGATGCTAAAAACAATTCTGTAGTTAGGTAGCTTGTCAATTAATGTCGGGGGGTTACTGCTTTTGGTCTGAGGGAAAAAAAGGGTTGGCAAGCAGAAAAGTAATGATGATGATGGTGGCGATGAAGTTGTGTAACACACATCTGAATGGTCACACTGACATTCACTCACATCAAATGAAAGTAATGGGCCGAGCATGATAAGAGGCCCTTTCTCTGAAGTATATATCTTTTGATGTATACTTCAGGTTAGCTGTATACCTCGAAAAGTCTCGCTCGCTGTTATCAAAAACGATCAAAACCATTTTAAAAATCGTTAGTTTTTACCTTCACTCATTAGTTCTTACTCAAATAACAGAATTAACCCAACAGAAGGAACCCAAACCCATGACCAAAAGCTTTGAATAAGTGAAGCATATTGACTCCGTAATGTTTTTGAGGTATTTGATGAATCATATGATCCATGTGTTGAGTGACTGTAAAGGTGACCGTCCAAACCAACCAAGAGTTGGCTGGTGCTGCCTGCAGATGTTAAGATGAGGTAGACCTGCACACACACTAAAGCCCTCTCCGGACAGCATTAATAGGTCAGTAGTTTGATATTAATTTGATGGCGTAATTTCAGTCAGTAATCCAGACGGGTATAATAATTTATCGGTGGACCATGGCAATCCAGGGGCATGCCCATGCCAATGTGTCACGCATTGTCACTTGCTGATACCATACATCGGTAGAGTACGAAAAACTCAACAAAACAGGCAAAGCTCTCTTCAAGTAGGTCCATATCATTGAATGATACTACTCGACCCCACCACTGTGTCAGTCAGTAATTCTGTGAAACACTAAGACATCAGAGTTCAATCAAAATCCAATAGGTAATTTCAGACTAAATTTTTACCAGGGTAGCTGGGGAAAATCCCTGACGCGTTCGTTCCAGACAGGATAAAATTCACCAATCACCAGACCTCCCCCGGTAATACTAACGCTGTCTGCAGAGGGCTTAACACAGTCATTCGCTCTCTTTCTGGCTTGTAGAGGGGGATGAAGCCGCTCGGGGATGAAGCCGCTCGGGGCTAAGCCAGCGCCGGCACATGCTATCAAGCTGGGAACCCCCTTCTGGAGGGGTCTGAGGCAGGGGATGGTTTTGAGTTGAGGTAGGAGGGACCAGGCTAGCGCAAGCAGGCTCCAGTCAAAGCCCCCCCGCCCCTGGCCTGTACTAACTTGGTCGCCTGGGTTTGGGTGGCGTTGGAGGGGGGGCTCTCTTTGTCTTGTCTGAGGGTGGGGTGCGTATGGACTGAGGTACTATCTGCACCGGAGAGCCGGGTGGCATGGCGCTCTGCGGAGCTGAGGGAGGGAACAACAATATTGACACATAAATAGGCAGGAAGAGGACAGAGGGCACCATCTCCAGACCTCCAGACCTCCATACCGCCATACTAGCAGACCAGTAGAGCACCAAGAAGAAGGCCCAACACCACAGCCCAAAACCATGAGAGCGCACAGCTTCAGCCACTACTGAGATAAGCCAGGACAGACAGGTCCCGTCAGGATGAGGTGAGATCAGAACTGTACTGTAGGACTGAACACCTGGACTGTTATAGAAAACATAAACATTTAGTTCTCTCAACTGTCAGTAGAATTCATGGGACACTGACACAGGGGAGGAGGAGGTGATGGGAGGGGGAGGAAGTCAAAAAGATGATTATCAATATATCTGGTGGTTTCAGAAAGACAAATTTCTCAATAAAAAGACTTTTCCAGACCTTTTAAAAGCTCCCTGGAATTGAATTTTAAGACCTATTTCCCTGCCCTAATGGGAAATAGTACGTAACCTACCCTCGGAGATGTGAACAGTGAAAGGGCTTCTGGGAATCTGCTGCCCGGCAAATGTCACATAGATGGTATGAGGCCCCTCCAGGACGGGCCCATAGGTGCAGCGGAAAATACTGTCTCCCTTGTTCTCGAGAACAATCTCCACTGTATCCCTCCTGCCATGAGAATCCACAATGATGACACCCACATCTCCAGCACCTGCCCCTGGTGGACAGATAGAAGCAGAACAAGTCTTTCAATGTGGCGAAAAAAATGCAGCAGTGGCTTTATGACATCGATCTGATACTGCACCAATGACTGACTTATTTCAGCCTGAACTAGCTTTGCAGGCTTTGATTCATTCTCATGTAATCTACATCGTCATTCCAAACCCAAACCCTTTAAGGGATATTAAAGGTGCAATAAGTGATGTTGGTAGGCGAAGGGCAAGGGGAGGTTGGAGGGGTGCACTCAAAGCCTCAACTTTGTTTTGTTTTGAAGAAAGTACATGTCATCCATCCTCTCTCCCAATCTTTCCTGTCTCTCTCTCTACCTAATTGTCCAATAAGGGCAAAAAATAACCTTTAAAAGAAATAAGAAATCAAGAAAAAACACCAATCATAATGGTTTGGTCTGTCGTCCTGCTGCTTTCTGCTGTTTGAAACTGCCAATCAAACTGCCTTGCATGTTGCCACGCCAATTTCGCTGCCCGTGTCTGAATGACCAGTACGAATTTCAGGTTGTTACAGCACGTAGCACAGTATAATATATATACCTGCAGTATAGATGTCAAAGTATGTGGGCTTGTTCGCCACGTTGCCCACTGGCTCCAGTCCCGGCCCTCTGGCCTGCACCTTGTTGGGGTCTCCCAAGGCCTTGGAAACATTGACGGCAAAGGGGCTTCTGTCAATGTCTTGCCCAGCAAACAGCACCTTAACCTAGGAGGGGCAGAAACCACAGCCCTGTCAGACTATCTGCTATGTACTCCTCAACTAAATGAACTTGAGTTGTGTGCCGTTTACGTGCTTACTTGATGAAGACCCTCCACTTTGGGCAGGTAGACGACAGAGTAAGTTCTGTTCTTGTCATTGTTGGGGATCACTCTGGCCTAAGTTGGAGGGATGGAAATAGTAATAGTAGAATAGAATGAATGAAATGGTAGAGAGGTTTTAGTTTTTGTTAGTTTAGTAGTTTCATAAATCAGTGTTTCCCACCTCCTCTGTGTGTCCCTCTGGGTCCTCCACATAAACCAGGACCTCACCGAGACCGGCCTCCACCGTCTCCACCAAGAACTCGGCTGGCTTCAGCACCATGTTGCCTCTAGGTTCAATACCTAACAGACGAAATGAGAGAAAAGTAGAGGGATGAGTAAATACGATATTGTCAGGCCCATCTTAAAGTCAGACAGTAATATTAATAATATCAATTCTCATGTTTGTAAATAACCACAAATCAGGCATTTCTGGGTTCCTGTTGCTGTAATGTTGAGAACACTGCGAATTTTAGTACATAATGAATAAATAATATGTTGTTTGGGACTCCAAGCAAACATTTTCCAAAGGCAATGTATTCAGGTTATTTTGGTTTCCATTCGGTAAAGCTCAAAAACAGACCTGGATTTTTAGGCTGAGGTGCCAAGAGGAGCTTTGATTCCTAAACTTTGGTCTGCCTTTGGCTGTCTGTTTCTCTGCAGCCTATAGTCTTCACTTTAATCATATCAACGCTTTATATTTATAATTGATGGAAGGAGCATTAAATCAACCTTACCTTGCTTTACTACTAGCTGCAACAACCCATTTCACATTTCTCTTAAATAGCTTGTGGAAGTGTTTGGCTAGCTAGTAGAAGATTCATATCAAGTTCCTGGTTTAAGTTAAGTTGTGTCATTTTACAACATGAGAGTTTTTGATTTAGATTTTGAATATTGTTTGTTGGACTTCTTCATTGTAAGTTAATCCTTTGTTGTGGATGTAACGCTAGTGTAGCAGGCCTTGCTAAGTGTTGCTATGCTATGTTGCTCTTACTATGTTCGCAGTAACATTAGTTGTCAAGTTGTAGTAGTGAGCTATCAGTGATTTGAATTTTTTTTATCATTGTTGTATTTTCAGGTAGCTTTTCAAAACTTGAAAATGTGGCGACTGTGGTTTTGCGTGCTTGTAGGTGTTCACCTCGGTTAGCATCAGCTGTAGCCGGTCACCACAGCCAACAGTGGTTAGCCACAACGCTCACAGCTAGCAAGCACTGTGACTGCGCTAAGCTAGTTTTTGCTTAATACATTTTCAAACTAATCAAATGGCTCGAGGTACTTGGATGGGCTGTGTTGTTGTCTTCCTCACCTGGTCCGTAGGCCTTGGCCTTCTTGGGGTGAAGGGTCTTGGCTCGCAGTGGGGCCCCTGGCTTGAGCTTGGCTTTGGGGAACTGGGACAGGTAGGTCATCACAGAGTGCTCGTCCACATTGGGATCAACAATCTCCTCTGGGGCAATCACCTACAGCAGGAAGCAAGGATGAACACAAGGGGTACAAGGTCACTGAGTCTGTTTCATTGCAAAGTCTCAGATAATCCTATTAACGACTAAATAACTCCCTTAAGTGTCTTTCTGCTGAAACCACACCAAAGAGGGGAAGTAAGTGGGGGCACATGCTAAACGAACAGTTATATCTGCCTTCACAGAACATCTTTAATGAATGAGCAGTGGAAACCGTCCAAAAAAACAACAGCGGAAAAAATCAAAAGCGGCTCGGGTGATATTAGGCTTAATTCTATTGTGTCCAAAATAACAATGTGCGATCCGCTGACGGCCGGGGGACAGAAAGAAAGAGTGGGAAGAGAGAGAGAGAGAGGAAAGACATGCCAGGGGTGAATTGTTTTACAGTCACGTCATGTAATTAGTGATTAGACAATCCCCCTTCTGGTGAGTGTAGTCACTCAAAAGCTAAACTAGTGGAATCATGAGGCCGCCAGTAATAGCATGTGTAGTAGTGAGTGAGTCAGCTCTGCAGCAGCTGGTAAACACACGAAAGGTAAATGTTAAATAGCGGCGCTTTTAATGGACCCCTGTCCCTCATTACCTTCTGCAAGACGGGTGGAGGGGCACGACACACACACACACACACACACACACACACACACGCACACACACACATACACACACGCAGAATTAACGTAAAGCCTGCAAAGCCATAGGGCCAGTAGCTTTAGGAGGAAACAGACATGAGTAGATTACACATGCCATGCTTGGCAAACTCACTGCAGAATAGCGCACTGTCAGCAACACAGTGCACGTTCATGATCAGACGTTTTTCCCTCAGTAAATGTACTTCTGCCCACTGCCACTAAACTGGAGGTGTCAC
>OOFE01017076.1:31647-47465 GCA_900323365.1 Monocentris japonica
GTAGGTGTCACGGCCGTGCCTCTGTCTCCCCTTATGTTTCCTGTGTTTCCCATTCCTCCTGTGTTCGTTGTCCCCGGTTTTGTCCCTCTCTATGTGTGTGGACGTGTATAGTTGTTGCTGTCCTGCCGACTCCCTGGGTCCTACACTCCTCCCTGTTACCGGCTCATCATCTCCTCACCAACACACCTGTCAACCCATCAACTCTCCAGTTTATCAACCCCGGCTTTCCTCCCACTCATCGCCAGATTGTTGCTTCTGCCTTAGTGGTAGCTACGCTCCAGCCGCTCCTCGTTTCTGAGATTGCCTATGCTTGTTTCCTCGTGTTTGTTGCCTCTAATACCTGCTTTGTCTCCTGTGCTTCAGGAGCCCAGCCTGCCTGCTTGCCTACCTGCCTGCTTTAACTGCCATCCGCCTCTGCCTCTGTTTTCTGCACTTGGGTCCCCTAGTGAGCTACCCCTGACAGGAGGTTCCTCCCTGACCGCAGCTGCATAAAAACAGTGTGTAAAAACTGCAACTCTTTTTTTTATTTCTTCATTTAATTGTGCGATGATGATTTTAGTAAATCAAGTCTTCATTTAAAGGCAGCAATGTATCCCGGGATGTCTCTACCATTGAATAGGTGGGGGGGTCACCCTGCCTTGAGGAGCTCCTCGCCCTAAAAGAACTTCATTAGTCTCAATGAAGAGTTTTAGTGTCCCATGATGGTCTAAATGCTGTTTCAGAGGCGTTACCCAGTTGGTTACAATTTGTATCGCACAAGAGGATTTCTAAACTTGTACTGATTATATTTGACCAAACATTTTGATGCAGACTGGGCTTGTCTCCCCCCACACTGCTTCAATAAGCAATACATCTAAATCACCAGAGACCCGTATCTGCATCTCGGCTGCACAGTCTAATTCTACGGGAGGAAACCTTCAACAGTTACGCCCTTTTTCTCTGTCTCTTTTCTCTTTTCACTGAGTCATTGTGTTCACTTTCTCTCAGGTCTCTCAAGTCCTGGGCCAGATAATTTAAACCCTTGGCTGCAGGGGCCGAGGGGCATGTCTACAAATAGCCCGTATCGGCATTTAGCACGTCTAAATGGATAGCGCCTGGATGCTGCGGTGTTGAACTCTGCCCAGTTGATCAGGCCGGCACTACTTTTTGATTTGTACTATTAATGTAAGCATGGGTAGAAAAATATACATTAAATATGTAGCTAACGAGCGCAAAGGCCCGGTCCACTCGCTCCAGCCAAGCATACAAATACACTTCAACAGTTCAACAGCTTGAGAAAAAGGCCAGGCCTCTAATGATCTCAGCAGTTCTTGCTATTTACTCCTCCATGTTTCTTCTGCTCACTCTCATTTTTACCCACTCTTTGATAACACAAAGCAGATTCCTTTCTGCAGATGTGCTAATCCTGCCTGCAACCATTTGACTTTGAAATGATCTCGATTAAGCCAATTATGAAGCAATCACGTTCATTTAACACAACAAAACACAGGTCCGACTGAGACTGATCAGAGGAGAGACAGTGACACGCTAATTAGAAACACACACACACACACACACACACACACACAAAGCAATTTTTTCCCGCGTTAGGCGACACGTGTTCAGTTAGTTATCTTGCTCCATGCCAACACACACACACACACACACACTCCCTCCAAGGATCATGCCAATAAAGACCTAATGGACCAATGCACCTAATACACCTGGTCAATATATTCTGTCAGTTCAACCCATTCTTCATACATAGGAACATACGTATACTCATGCATGTAACTTGGTTTAGCTCTGTCTTTTGAAAACCGCTTCACCCACAGTATTAAACTCAGATTTGCCACGGGGCATGCTGCAGCATTATAAAACATAAATGCTTGCAATCATACCTGCAGATACCACATCATTCAACCTCACAATGGTACATAATGTTAGGGCGGATAGAGGCATGCCCCTGTATCATTCGCTCACCAGGGCCACCAGAAGGAATGTAACTGCTATGCAATTTTCGCAAGTGGCAGTGAGAAGTAACTGTTAGAACTTCTGTAAATCCACCATATTTATCTTTGTCTCTTTTTGGCCACATATTGCTCAAAGTAGGGTACATTGTTTTCCCGCCAGGTGATGTTACCTGCGGCACGCCCAGCCAGTCATCAGCCTGTTGCATGGCCTCTCTGGCATTCTCCACTGGCTGGCTAGGATCCCATGTCTCCCAGTCCGGACACAGACCTGGAGGAGAGGAGGAAAGGAGGGGAGAGGAGTTAGTAAAAGAATCCACACCAATTTGCTTTAATCACATGCCCGCCATATTTGATTGTTGTCATACTCGGAGTGCGTCGCCCTACGGAAGCCCTGACAGGCAACCAAAAAACTAATAATTACGGTTTCTCTTGGGGGATCCTTTTCCTAAGTTCCATCATCATCACTTACTAACAGAAAATTCCATGTCATTTATTTTTCCTACTGGGCATATCTCAATATAATGAGTTAACAGGTGAAAAAACTCATTTCTCAATTCCACCAATTTTTTTCTCATTTGTTTTTATCTATTTATTAATATACACCAACATTATCCTTCGATGTAGCAGAGAGATGGAAAAGGTCCAAATCAAAGACAACAGCAACTGGAACATCCATGATATTGATCTGCTAGTTAGCTAATGTCTATTTGTGTCAGTTGTAGTCGACAGCTTTCAACAGTAGCAGTTTTAACCAGCTAGCGTCAGCTAACAAGCAGCTAGCAGAACAAATGTCACTGATAAAGAAGCATCATTGAGGATACGAAGCAAAAATGTTAGCATAGTAACAATAAAGGCTGTTAATGCTGACAATTCATAAAAATTCAACCTAGTCTTTTTTTTCACAACTTACTGTGCAAAAATCTCAGGCACCCTAGATCTTTTTCAATATAAATTTGTTCTTAGATGTTTCATTTTACAGAGAAATTTTTACAGATTTTTTTTATATGTGCCTAAGACTTTTGCATAGTACTTTATATAAGGATAATAATCAAAAACAACAACAATAACAATGAGCTCCCAAAAAGGAATCCAGTCCACTACTCTCACGATCACTATCTTTCCTTGTAAACCTTCAACCTTCAACCAATCCTTCAGAATTAAATTGTTAAATTGTTTTACCTTTACATTGGAAACAAACAGCAGCGTGCTGGTCAGCAGAAGGAAGCAACAGACATAGTAAGTGAGTAAGTGATTCCCTGTGTCTTACTGAATGGGATAAAGTCATACATGCGGTGTGATTATGCTTCTAATAGGATTTACCCAGGGCAACACTCTTAGAAAGACTATCGGCATACACAAACACAGGGGAGCAGACTCTGATCCACAAGCAGGAGGGGATGAAGAGGGATACGAATAGGGCTGGGGGGTGGGGTCTAGGGTTGAACATGGCCTACATGTTTCTGAGTCTATTATTTGGAATTTTCCTCCAGTGCTTTGCCTGCCTTGTACTTTCTCCCCGGCTAGTCGGTTGGGCCATGGTCAACATATCCTCAACATACTAAAGCAAACTTCACTAGCTGCCAGGGGCCATATGAAAACAGAGGCGTGAGGCAAAGGGATATTAAACAAATACTGGGCAGGAAGAGAAAAAGTGTGTGTGTGTGTGTGGAGCAATGGCAAAATGTAATGACAGAGCTACATCCACAATAAACCACAAAAGCATTCTTCTATTATGCCCACTGCTGCCAAAAGAATAATACATATACCGCTTGTATCTTTGTGGTACACAGACTAACAGCCTTGCAGGTTTGCATGCAGAGATAATAAAACAAGGCGACTGAGAAAGACAGTGGGAGAGATTAATTGTCTTATGTGCATGCATGTGTGCAAATCCTGTATTAGCTGTTGCTTAGTGCTTCATTCTAGTGTGAAGGACGAACCATGGACTCCTGCTAGAGGCAAAACCTTCCCTCATTTAATTCTCCGGACAAGAGATTTCCCTTAACATCTCGGCCCTATTCCTGTTGTTCCTCACACACACATTTGCGAACCCAAAGCATGGGATTTATGTCAATGGCAGAAACCGCACTGAACTTGAAGAAGTTCAACCTTCAGCAACACATGGTTGTAATGGAATGAAATGGTTCAATGACTTCCTCCTTGAGTACAGTATAATTCAGCATGTTCACAGCAATGCAGGTGAAAGGGACACCAATAACAGGCATGGTTACAAGGGGACTGTATCTCCCGTCTTGCTTCGAGTGGTAAGTTGACACTATGGGAATGACTTGCAGTATGTAACAGTGTCTATTGTACATGCTGCAGAGGCAGATAGTCTCAATAAAGACACTTGTTACTCCTCCTGGCATTCTTGATGCCTCACTGACAGCTGTCTTAGGTATCAAACACATACATCTTGCTCACATGCAACCCTGGACTGGAATGCCCTGGCTGACCACAAGAGCAACACGCTAAGGGGCCTCAGTTTCTCAACTCTTGGACATTGCTGGGGTCTAGGTTGGAAGGGCCTCACCTGGCAGAATCCCTAGCCTTACACCCATTCCTACATCCATCCAGATGATGGGGATGATGTACTGGGTTTGGTGTGAGGGTATCCTTTGGAGTTGCAAAGGTGGCAAGAAAAGTTCTTAAGGAAAAGCCATTTCCTTAAGAACTGTCCCCAGACGATGGCATATCCTATCTGATCCTTTGTTTGCTCTTTGTGGAGCATCCTCCTTTCATATAAGTCCATATAAGTCCTTGAAGTGAGCCTGCAACCCCTTAATTCCCCACCACACTAGTGCAAAACCAGTCTCTGAAATAATGTCAGTGCCACTGCTTACTCATCATTTGTCATTCTTCAGTTTTGCTTGTTCATATTTGTTCATTAACCATGTCTATTTTATTTGATTTTTTTGCCGATTTATAGGAAACGTCCATCTAGTTGCTTTCTCTGGCATCAATACAGAGGCGCGTACACAAGTGGTGATTGGATTACCGTGATTGGTACGCACTGTAGTTTTCAGACTACAGTGTGTGCTACTGGGCTAAATCCAGGTAGCAAGCTCAAAGAGTAAACTGCATGTCGGTTCAATGGGCTCATGCATTGAATTTGACAAATTTCTAGCTCTGTTTGGTACAGAGCAATTGTTTTGCTTTGATTTGATCACAGTCAGAGAGAGCAAAGTCACATCGGGACAAAGTGTGTGAACAGGTAAAGACCATCGACTGTATGTAACTGAGGCATTCAAATGCTATCAGAAAGTTACCCATCAGTGTGGCGAGTGACCCTTATTGAGTCATCATTTTAGCTGCATTTGGCACTTGGCGGGTGTTAATTTTGGACTCTGAGTGAGACAGTTCAGTCATGTTCTGTGGCTGAAAGGGGTTGACCACAAAAACATCAAAAAAAAGACTGTCTATTGTACTTGAACTTAAACTGTAAGAAAAATGACAAGGAAGGGAAACTAAACCATGTCGTCCATCCATTTACACACTCATTTAACAGGAAATGCATTGATGTTTTTTTATGTTTCTGTATATTCCATGTGTAGTTTGTTCATTCAGTTACACTTTCATAAAAGTTTGTGGGATTGTTACTTGTATAATCTTCAGTACTCTCTGTCTGATTCTTCACCTGTATGCTATTCTCTGCTGCTGCGATGACCCATGGGAATCATTTAAGCTTCATCTAAATGACTCTAATCAGTTGACTGAGCTATTATCATCTTCTATATCACCCATTTATATCCATGAAACGGTTATTGTGCCTCATCTTTTAATTTCATTGATCACCGCTTCAAAAAGTCATCACCTGATTGGAAAAAGCTTTCATTTAATCTGCCGGTTCAATGTCAGTTTCGTTCCCATTTTCCGTGGGATAGTTGGCATGTGCTTTTATGCAAGAACCACATTTATCACCTCTAATCATATGTTTAATCTAAGTGATCAATCTCTATAGATACCTACAAAGGACCCCCAAACACACACACATGGATACATGTGTGTATCCATGCACACACGTGCACAGAGAAAAGTCAGAAATTAAAAGCACAAACAGATACCACCTCCTAAGTCTGTTAGATGAATGCATGAGTTAGAGTGTGGTTTGTTTTGCTGCCTCTGCCTCTCTCCAGCACACTTACATGGCCTCTCCAAAGCAAACACTCTCTGGCACACACAGAAAAAAACACAAACAAGGCACTCAGATCAGCACTTTCCCCTCGTGAAAAAATATGAAAATTAGCACATAAAAACACGGACGCAATATAATCTCACAAGACAAATGCTTAGATACTGCAAACAAACAGAATCAGCCTCTCCGCTGCCTCGTCCCCTGTGGCAGTTTATCTGTGAGCCAAACGATTGTTGATGATAAATGCAATGTAAAGTAAACTCGTTCCATAAATGGAGCATCATCAGCCTTCTGTTGAATCGGGAGCATTTACACTGGTGGGACGTCAGGCAAAAGTCCCCTAGATGTGGGTTTTAGGGAGCCTGGCTCCCTGCCGGGAATGTGGGCCACATTTAAGGGAGCTTTCACACAAACAACATGGGCTAGAGTACTGACAGCTCCCCCCACTGGAGATCACTCAGCCCGGGGGACTTGTGCATCAGCTGCCCCCAGGCTGAGGGATCCCCAGTGGGGGGAGATGTCAGTGACCCCCAGGACTTTAGCCACAGGCAACGTTTTCTCTTGAGGGTTTAGGGATTGAATGCCAGTGTCCATCCCTCTCCCTCCCTGCTGTTCTTCTTTCTTCTGATTATTTTCTAACGAGAGAGAGGTTGCTGCTAATTTTGAAGGATGAAGTCTGGGAGGGAGATAGGGGAGGAGGGTGGAAAGGGGCACCGAGAGGACATACAGCACAGTCCCATCTTTCCTCCCCCTCGGCGTGCTTTGCTTATCTACTGCAGCCTCGTGACCTGAAGTGGCGTGATCAGAGCAAATTTGACAAAACAACTCTCCTTTTAATGCGGTTTATGAATTGAATCAATCAAAGTAATAGTGTCCAAAGGTGTGCCAAAAGTGTATTTTTATCTACTTCCTCTCTAGCCCACCCAAGCGTTTCCTGAGTGATGTCATATTCAGCAACCTTATCAGAACCCCCTATAACTTTGGGTGCCTCCCCACACTGGGCCCTCGACCACAATATGCAGTAGACAGGCAGAGTCAGTGAGGTCAGCTTTGCCTTAACTATTCTTTGTTTGGGAGACAAGGTTTTCTGGAATTGTGGCGTCTTATGACTAGTTCTGCTTCAGTACTCATGGGAGCAGAGCTGATCGTCCAACCATTTAAAGGAGCAGTTCACCCCAAAATAAAAAATTTCAATTCTAAAACTCAATGAAAACTTCTGTGAGTTAGCAACTGTGATTACATCTTAGCTGTCTCCTAAACAACTGAATGGTGTCTGATTCTTTAGAGTTCCAAAAAAAAAAGTATAAAATGACGTTTAAGCAAACAACTCTTGCACTGTGCGTCCATAAGGCCTAGATTTGCCTTATTATGTAGTGTTATTCCAGGTAGAGGAAACAGTGACTGACAACCAAAACAAGGAAATTGGCTGATTCTGTCTGCAACTTGGCAGCCAACAGAGAGCTCTCTAGCATGCACCGCCCCCGACCTCCTCTATTGGCTGGTGAGTTGTAAGCAAACAGGATCAGCGAATTTCCTTGTTTCATTTGCCACACTACTCAAGAAGAAGTTTCCTCTACCTCGAATAAGGCTACATAATGAGAGGTATTTTGGCACAAAAGTACAATTGTTTGGCTACAAAACACTTAGGCTAGTTCACACTGCAGCTGAAAGTGTCTCAATTCAGATTCAGATTCCAAAATCTGATTATTTCACATCAATATGAACAAATATTTCAAATCCAGATCACATTGTATATGTGGTACTAAATCTGAGTACCACATATAAATGAAGATGTGACATTTTTTTATTATTGTAAACCTGCGCACGTGTCTTTTTGAAATGTCTTACAGTTGGATTCGGATATAGGTTACATTTTAAAATAGATATGAACAGTCACCATGAGCCACAATTCAGAATTGAGCGTAATTGCCTGCAGTGTGAACGCAGCCTTTGATTATTATGAGTTGATTAGAGAAATTTGGTGGCCATTTTATGCCCTTTTTTGGAACTCTAAACAACCCTGTTTACTTCAGTTGTTAGAGAAAGCTGAGATGTAACTGCAGTAGCTAACTTGCTATGTGGTGGTGGTCGTACAAACGTGATATTACTACTACTTCCTGAGGCCCATTGCCTGTTCTTACCAGGGGCACAGTTGTCCACCAGGGCTCCCAGGGCCTTGCCGTCCCTCCAGTCACGGTGGAAGTTGTTGATTGGAAGCTGGGGCACCTTGTTCTGGATCCAGCCGAGCAGACGCTGCTTCGGGGTCAGCTTCTTGGCGTCTTCGTCATCCTCATCCTCCCACATGGGCATGGAGATGGAGTAGTGGAGGATAAGGGTCCAGATCAGACCCAGGATGAGCTTCAGGTTCCCATCCACGATGGCTTTAGAGTCTGGGGAAGAGGAGAGGAAGGGGTTTTAACGAGGTGAACATATTGTTTTAGCTGCTGGTTCACACAATTAGCCATAAATACACACAGTTGCAAAGGTGTTTGTATAGTTGTATAGTTTATTCTATAGTTTGCATGTACACGTGTTTAGGTAAAATAAGAAATAAACTGTAAGCGTAAGAAAGTTCTTCAATATTTCTCAAGAAAGGAAGCCCCAGGCGCCACAAGATCAGCCGTCATTCATTAAGTGGTAACCATGTGGCCTCGTGTTGTGTACCCCCAGTGAACTAGGGCAGCGTTAGCCTTCAGCTACTAAGACAAACAGTGTGCTTTATAGCCTTCAGCTGGCACAACAACAACCACCACTCACATCTGTATTTACTCTGCCATTTACTGCACCCCTGGCCAGCCAGTCTCAATGCCACGCTGATCATTACGCAAGTACAAGATTGAAAACACTCTCAGACAACACACACAATCACTCACAGAGAGGGTATTAATCAACTGTGTTGAGTGCTTCATTCATCTTCTGCTCATAATGATGTTGTTTGCCCTCCATTCCCTCTCGTTCTCACACACACACACACACATGCAGATCATTGTCCCTGGCCTGCATGGATTTACTTGGCCTCCACTGTGGTCGGAGTGGCGTTTACCTCAAGCGTTTCTGTGTATTTCCTAATACACTTTAAAATGTGTTTAGCTGTAAAGCAGACTTCAGTACCATGCAGTGAACTCAGGTGCTTCGCTAAACTTAAAGCTGCGCTAGGTGAGATTTTTACATGGAAAACTATCTTAGTCTATCACAAAGTGGGGCTGCAATAGAGAAGAGCATCCTATCCCCACCAATTGAGACACCATAGATTCAGTGTTTTTGTCCAAATTAAATTCTTATGTCGATATGCTCACCGGCAGGAACTCTCGTCCCTTTGGTGTAAAGGATTTTGGGTATTGTAGTCCTTATAATTCAAAGAGTTATGTCTCCACTGCCATTTGGGGCTGCTAATGTGTGACAGTTACATAGTGCAGCTTTAAACATAATCAATCTCAGAGAACACGCTTACTCTATATTCAACTGATTACATTTCAATTGACAGACTTGCTCCAAAGTCAAAGCGAAACCAATCTAGGGAGGTCAACAGTGCATTGTGATTTCTGGTGTTCCTCTATGATCGTGCATTATTACACTGTGAAACATTTTCAATAAAGCATGTAAGTCGGTGTCCGGGTTTTGGTTTGAAGCGTGGCGCTGGAAAAGGCAGAGGACCGCCAGCCAAGAGAGTTCGAAGCTTCGGATTGTTTGGCTTCGGACGTCAAGAAACGTTCTCCCACAAAACTTTAATGTGAGGTATCCATCGAGCCGGACGGCGCAGCAGATCTGCAACAGCGCTGTGGGATGATGTCATTCTCAACCTCAGGTCTCTGGAATGAGGTCAGTTTAAATAGCACACACACATGCACCACACAACTCTCAAATCTTTCCCAATATTCCCTTTCTATTTTTTCTCTTCCTTTCTTTTCTCTCCAGCACTGGATCTAGGTCGTTACATTCCCAGCACATGGAGCACTATTACCCTTAATCTGAATGCTCAAAGCAGGAGTGATGAAAACATCATGCTTTCCCTATGGGGCGTGTAAAAAGGAATACAGAGAGTTTTTGGAGAGATCGTTAAGAGTTTGCTCTGAAACTGACGATCTACCGGGGACACGTGGATGATTTTGGTGTCACTTCGCCGCTAAGTTGATCTATCAAAGAACACCGAACGAAACCTCTGCTTAACCTACTTTGTTTTGGCACGGCAAGTACAACGTCATGTTTCAGCCACTCCTTAGCTGGGTTTGCATCCAGCTAGACTTTTGATGTGAGTTATGATGCAGTGGATTAGAAAAAAGCTGAATTGGAAATGTGCTCAATATTGCAAGAAAAGTTTTTACACCCCCTTGAAGGGGAAGATGAAGAAGAGAATGATGAGATAAATAGCGATGGAAAACGCCTCTTGTTTAATAAATAATGGCTTGGGATGACTGATTCATTGTACAACAGTTCATAAGCGGCTGACATCCTAAAATCCTGAAATACATATTTCATGGCATATTTACAGATATTTATAGATATATGTGTATATAGCATATATTTGATATTTTTCATATTCTCATTTCTTCTTCTTTCTACACACCCTAATAATACTGTAGTCCATACTTTCCCCCTTACATCCCATTCATACATTCTACTTAACACCCCAGAAGATTGACACTTCTGGTTCATGTATCTTATTTCATCCTCCACTGGACACAGCTCACCACTCTAGGTAGCCAGTTTGTACACTTCCCACTTGACAGAAAGAATAACCGTCTGAGTAGACAGACTCAGACAGCACAAACAAACCGATTTCAAACACCGGCCCGTGTTGACGACGGGTCCTGGAATTTAGCTGGGATTAAACACAGCAGGGAAGGGGCTGACAAAAGCAGGTCAGCCTAGAACAACAAACACCGATGGAGTGGGAACCAGAAAAGATCACTCTGGGACAAGGAGACGGAATTTCTACCAATATGGGTTTTTGAAGGCCAATATTTTTAGAGTGAAGTCACTGATTGGCGATATTTTGACTTTTCTCACGTCAGGATTGTTAGGCCTTTAAATGAATTTTCCACAAATGTACACATATTGAACAATTAAATTAATAAATAAAATGTGGAAATAAAATAAAAGCTCATTGCAGGTTTTACAGATTTTTCTGTCAGGGAGGAACCTCTATCATACAGTATCATATCATATCAGACATTGACTGGCTGATATCCCATATTTAATAAATATTGGCCCAATATATCAGTCTAACCTATATATTGGTGTAGCCTTAGTTTCTACCATACATGTATGGTAGAATGGTGGTATGGTACATTATTATATATTGCACATTTGATATTTTCCACCTATTTCATACTCATATATTTCATGATAATGTCACATTTTCTGCATTCATTCTGCCTTCTCAAGTTCTGCTGTTGTTTTTCACATCCTAATAAATGCAATCCATCTTTTTAAAAGGAGCTCTAATCCAGTGTGTAGATATTTCTTTTGGAACTTCTTTTCATGACTCTTTTATCCAGCACCTGGCCTAAATATAGTTTGGATGTGCACACCTGTACTTCCCCCTTTTGTAATACATGCTTTTCACATAGTTTTACTTTTTAGTGTTGAAATTGTTGGTTGCATGTATTCATAGAACGCCCATATCGTACTACTATTTCCCCACAGGGATCATCAACTACTCTGTAGAAAAAGGAATAGAGAGGCTGGAAGCGTCATTTACTTGCACAATAATGTCAAATTTGTCCAGCGTAGTTCTTTCTCCCAGGGCTCCATGCCTTTGGCCTTTGACCTTTGGATGGCCTCAGTCTGGTGAGTAGGTAAGAAGAAATGCCTCCCACACTGATCTTTACCATGCTGTACCACTCTGTGCTAGGTGCTGTTCAGCACACTCTGTCAAGAGACAACAACAAGACACCCACCCCCTCCCTCCGGAAACATCTGGAGTCTGTCAGTCTGTCAAAAGCTCTTTAGGGACTTCTCACATTCATCCATCTACAGCATTTCATTGTCGCCTGCGATGAAATCCGGTGGGGGTGGGGGGGGACTACACGGGATATCTCAGACACCGCTGAACGCATTTTGACGAAACATGGGAAAATGATGCACCTCGCCGCTTGGTTCCAGCTATTTCAAAATTACACTGGTTAGCCCAAGGGGGGCGCTACATCGGTCGTTCATTCATCTAGGTGTCACAATTTCTCTGACAGCGCTAAACAGAGGTGTAAAATTCCGGGTTCAGAGAGTAAAAGTTCTGCCAGTTCTGCTCCCTTTTCCTACTTCCCGGTCTCAAGCAAGCTCCACCCTCCCTCCATCTTGCCCCCTTTCTACTGCACCATCCCATAAAGCCCCACTTTCAAAAAACGTCACACATTACACATTTTCTCCAGCCACCCCGAGGGACGGAGATAGAGGGAGGCAGGCGACAATGAAGGGAGCTTGTTTTCCACGGACAATGCAGCCTTTCTATCCCGGAGGCCATTGTTTTTGCCTGCGTGTTGTAGCAGGGCGACCTTTAAGTTTCTCGTTAGGGGCCGGCTGTTTGTTTGGTAACCCTGGGTGACCGTTGAACGTCGCCCGTTCACTGTAACTGTCAGTGGGTGTCGGACCCTAAAGGGTGAGCAGCATTCACTGTGTTCAAACAAACCTCTTGTTGTCGAGCTGAGAAGTTGCCTGGCAAAACACCAACTCCCATTCTTTCTTTAACAGCTCTCTCTGTCTCTCTCTCTCTCTGCTTTCCACTGCCTCTCTTGGCTCCGACTGCTGAAGTGTCTCTGTGTACAATAATGGTCTTATACAACTGGCATACTATCAGCAGTTTAGAACTGCCTACTGGCTTTATCCTGGGAAAGTCGAGAACGCTTCCTCTTTTCCAGCAATATCCTGCTTCATATTCATGCAATCCCATATATTCACACTGGGAGCTGCCCAGTACAACCACAGTCATCAAAGCCAAGTCAGTAAAAGTTTGCATGGAATACATCCATGACCTAAGGGCTGAACAGTCTGGTTTCCACTCCAGTTGGGCTGAAAACCACCTAATGCAAAATGACCCATTTGTAAAATTCCCTCATATTCCCTGACTGATCACTGATCAAATCCCCATGATATTCCAGGATTTCCATGATCTGTGGGAGGACAGGACACAAAATGATCAAACCTTTACTTCATATCAACAGAAAGACCTAGATTTAAAGGAGCACTCCACCATCATTCATGTGGATGTTATATCAAAGGAATATGTTGCCTTGATGGATAGAAGCAAAAATCATTCAAACACACCCAATATTGACAGAGAAAACGCTATTTTTTGGCTAATAGAGCTTCTCCAGCAGATCCTACAATACCCAGTATTCACTGCGAATGTTGCGTGCTGAGGACCAACCCCTATGCCATGACGCTGCCCCTTAGCCCCTCCCACACACCCAGCTGGTGGAGTTGGGCGTATCTACCTAAGCCTGCTTCTCAGTGGGGAACAACAACCGTGGCAGCGGCTATATTAGCATGCTAACATTTGAAATAAACTTTTTTCTCATGGTATTTTCACATTTTGGAATGTAGTGTGTAGTGGTCAACCGCAATAGTTGCAGGACGGAAGGACAGGGTGGACCGATGTTTCGATATTTCCCCATAAAAGACTTTGAACTTTGCAGAAGACTTTGACAGACATGAACGTACCTCACAGAGCAAAATAGCTCGCAACAAGTTAGCGCTATCGTGATTTCTACTACTAATGCTATCACCCCCCCCTCGAGGTGAAGACGAGAATCCAGGAAGAGAAAGTCTGTAGTTTTCATGAGTTGGATTTTTGGAGCTTCAAACTGCTTTTCTCTGAGAAACAAAACAAGTAGACAAAAACAGTACCATCTAATAGCATCTACTAGTGAGGACTGATTGATGGAGGTCGAACAATGAGATGGGCTTAGAGGAGGCTTCAAGAAAAGACAGCAATTAGGACTGGAGCACATCTTCATTTAGTCTCAATGTTTTTGTACATTCGTTTGATTGCATCTATTCAAGGTTCAAGTGACGGACAACCAAGGGTCTGGAAGGCCTGGAAGAGAGCTACATTTGCCAACACCGTGCAGGAATAAAGGGAGGGAGGACACACATACTGTAGCAGCTTCTGTTTCCTGCCCACTGGGGGGAGATTACATGGGGTCATCAGACATTGGGTTTTCCTGTAGATGTGTGTGTGTGTGCCTCTCTCCTTGCACCGATGCCAAGGACGGAGTGAATAACGGACATTTGAGCCCAGAGATGGAAAATGTGATTCCATGATTGTGTCCACAACAGGAGAAAGACAATGGAAAAAAGACAAAAACACAATGGGTAGTGTGTGTGTGCGTTTTCCACAGGGTTTCCCACAGACGGTGCGAGCATGGAGAACTATGAAAACGCACAAGCATGCACACACACACACACACACACACACACACACATTGGGTAAACACTACAGCTGCAGGCAATTTCAAACAGTTGCTAGAGTGAGATCACATGGGCAGTTTGCGACACACACACACTGGAACACACACACTCACACACAAAAACTGCTTTTAACAGCAAATCCTGCAGCGACTCATAATCGTGGCAACGACTGGATAATGTAATAATTGGTGAAATTTGATCAAATATCCTGCAAAGTGAATCATAAATGTACATAAAACCTCAAAATGTGTAAAAACCAGATAATGTAATAAGAAGAAAAGCATACACACACACACACACACACCAGGTGACGACCTGGCCTGAGAGTGTAGGGCTTTACAAAGACGTGTGGCTATTTAAAGAACCGGGGATACACACTCACACACACACACACACACACACACACACACACAGACATCACCTGTGACCTATAAAAGCCTTAAGAGTGCATTTCCAGCCAACAGCTGAAGGGGTCAATATCCTCGAGAGTGACAGACAGTGACACACACACACACACACACATCTGTCACTTATCCAAACCGTGTTAGAATTTAGGTTTCTGATAATAATGTAGGAATTAAAGTACAATTATGACGTACGTATGAGGCAATGTGCTTCAGGGAAAGTGTGAGATGATAGTGGTGGGAGTGAAAACCAAGATTACAATAGTCCTTCTTATACATTCTGACATTGGGATCATTTGTAGTGAATTAAATCCTCATTTTGCTGGTAACCCCCTGGAAACCCCTCCGGGACCCCTGATTCGTCCCTGGACCCCAGTTTGAGAACAACTGCTCTATCCCCCGATCCTCTCTCTCTTCGTCCCCCTCTCATCTCCCCCTCAGAGTGTTCGGCCCGGATGCCGACTCCAAAATAAATGACGTATAACACTTATGCAATAATAGTCGGAGAAACTCTTATTCTGGGGCCAAAAACAGTCAGACCCCCTTCCCCCTCCCCTGCCCACAGGAAACTAGAAGTGTGTCTAAAACAGCTGTGAATGAGCGGAGAGGAAAAACAGACCGCTTTTTTTTTTATTTCTGCTTTTTCTTCAGGGTTTGATTTAGCAGCAGAGGATCGTCACCTGGCTGATGGAAGAGATCTAAGTCTGAAACATTGAGCCAAAGTCAGCAGTGGATTCAACGTGGAGCTGATGATATAAATCGGATGATAAAATGAGCTCTACTTGAGGTGCACAGATTCCATGTCATTATGAGTCTCACTTCTGGTGTGTGTGTGTGTGTGTGTGTGTGTGTGTGTGTGTGTGTGTGTGGCGTATACAATGGCAAGGATTTGGCAAAATTGACCATAATAATTATGTCTCC
>OOFE01017083.1:0-10740 GCA_900323365.1 Monocentris japonica
CCCCGGCGGCCATGTTGGATCCTCAATATCTGGTCAGCTAACCATCACTGTCTTCTTGTTAACACATCTGGTTAGCACACTAGCTAACGTAGCTAGTAGAAGCTAGCGTTAGCAGTGGCTAGTAGTCCCATGTTAGCCTGCTGGCTAGTTAGCTAGCTAACATATCTAGTAGAAGCTAGCGTTAGCAGTGGCTAGTAGTCCCATGTTAGCCTGCTGGCTAGTTAGCTAGCTACCAGTTTGTTCAGGTTCACTGAGCTGACTCTTCTCCAGCTCCAACTCAGAGTGTTTTGGAGTAGAGACTAGGGCTAAAGACAAGACAGTTGACTGAGTCACAGTAACCTACATTTGGAGACAAATCTACCTGATCACACTGTTCACTTTTACTGAGAACGTTACTGGATGGATCTACAGACACACCACAACAACCTGGTTCAGATGGTCAACTGGTTCTACTGGATGGATCTACAGACACACCACAACAACCTGGTTCAGATGGTCAACTGTCTAGCCTGTTTTTTTAGACATTATTTGCGTAAAGCTCACTCTCCTAATGGACCTCCATGTTGTCATCAGATGTGGTTGCTGAGAGATTTGTGGTGCAACTATCAAGCCTCTGTAGGGATCCTTGTTTCAAGTGGTTTTACTCTCTAAAGTGATAATCTGACATTTTTCTTCACCAGTCACTGTTGCCATAGAAGTTAAGTCGGTTTGTAGCATCGATAGCATTCATGAACAAATACTGACTGGACTGATGGAAAAGCCACATAACTGCAATTTAGGTGTTTTACGTTCTCTTACTTCAATGTCTGCACGGCAGTTAGATGTGATGAGTGTGTTTGGTGACCCTCGGGTCCTTGAGTCCTGTTAAAACCTGATTGTAGAATTTAAAAACTACATGGGCATCAAAAAGATGAGCAGCGTTCTTTTCTTCCTTCCTGCAAAATTTATTTTTTTTCTGCTGAATGGTTTTTGTCTGAACTCATCTCTCAAGAAAGAGAGTGAGAGCTTAAAGCTTTTCGCCCCACATATCACCACTGTTGATAACCTGTGTGTGTGTGTGTGTGTGTGTTTCTTCCCTGTAGGGGAGAGTTGTCAATCAAACAGATTTTGTGACTGCTGCAACAATACTCCTTTCCTCTTCCCTCATTTACTCCCTTCTTTCCTCTCCTCCTCTCTTCTCTCCTTCACCCGTCCTGTCTCCTCCCCATCTTTGTTCCTTCCTTTCCATTCTAATCTCCTCCTTCCTCATCTCTTCTCTATTTCCTTTCCTCCTCTTTATCTCTTCTCCTTTCCTTTCCTTCTTCCTTTCTTTTGTCCCCGATCCTTTTCTTCTTCCGCCCTAATCTCCTCCTCTCTTCTCTTTGTCCTCCTCTATAATTTAATGACGATCAACAGTAAAAACTATTACGTTTTATGACATTCTCACCTTCCCACCCAGAAAGAGTTTTATATGGCGGCGGACCTGTCACTCACTTTCCCCTTCATGGCTGAGCCACAAAGAGTCACCATGTGTTCAAACGTTCATTATCACGAGTTCTCCAGGTTGTGGTTTTGTAGTTTTGCCAGAAACTCATATAAAAAATATAAAGCTGAAAGAAACATTCAGATAAAAGTGACACCTTCTCTGACAAAATGATAGCTAGCACATAATTACTTTTCCAAGGATACTAACTGACTTAAAGCTGCACTATAGGCAACCTTTCATGTTGGCGGCCCCAGTAACTCTTTGAAGGTTGAGTACTTCATTACCCAGAACCCCTGCGGTGAGGTCAGTAAACTACATGTTCCTCTCAGTGTGTGGTGGGTGGAGGAGGTGAAGAGGTTCAGCAGCTTGAAGTCCTTGGGTGGACTAAACACTTTTACACGCTGGATCCTCTAACAGTGAATTATGAAATTCATGTAATAATTTTTGTCTAAATTGGATTTCTAGCCTTTTGGAAGAGAGTCAATAATATCATTAATGTACACTCAACAGTCCCAGGGCCTGAAAAGGCTTTCTGAGGGAGAAGACTCTTACTTTGATCACAGGTTTCGCTTCCGTCAGGCGACCAAAACAAGTTGATTCAAGCTTTCTGTCTGATCAGAGTATTTCCTCTGGAGGAGCTCTCCCTCCCTTGATTCAATACTAAAACAAAAGAAAATAAAGTCTAAAAGTCCTTGTAACTTTAAAGGACAGTAACTCATGATGCTACTTTGCTTTCATGTAAGCAAGCATTTTGAAAGAGCAGCCATGTTTGAAAAGGTGGACAAGTTGGACTGGAACTCTTCAATGCCCAAAGTTTTCAAACTAGTCCATACTACTTCAATTTATACTGTCATAGGAGACTAACTTCTTAGTTTACAGTATTTCATTTAGCCAATTTACTTGACTGTGGTTTGACTATAATAACCTGGATTTCAAGTTATGTAAGGTTATGTTCATGTCCATAATCATCAATAATCACCACAACGCATCACCCAGCTTTTCAAAAGTATCTTTAATCTGATAAGTATCGTTTTTTCATCGGACTACTTCATAGATTACAGTTGATTGCAGTGGATTACAGTGACTACTTGTTGTTTAACCAGATTACTGTAATCCTGTCATGTGTGATCTCACCCCCCAAACCTGCAGACAACTCCAACTCTGTCAAAAATCCAATTACAGTCAAATTGTTCCCAGATTTTCATTATCTAACGATTCAAAAGATTATCAAAAATCCAATTAAACCAAAATCCTTTGCGTTTTTCATTATCAGACAAGTCTGTTATTCAATTATGATTTGTATTGTCCTGATGATTAATGTTTTCACTCTGTTTCTTTAGACAGGGGGAAGAGATGAAGAACGAGAAAGAGAAACAGGAGAGACAGGCAGACAGACAGACAGACAGACAGACAGACTTTGATATACATTATGGTCATTTTGTGGTATGGGACAGTAAAAACCTTTAGACAACTTGACCTCGTACTAACCCATATTCAACTGGTGGACACCTTATTTTGGAGTCAAACTCTTTATTGGACACCAGGTGGCTTGAATTAGTTTGATAACAGCAGGAAGCGTTGGAGCGCCAATATAAGGACAGATCAGAGCTCTCCTAAGGCCCAAGGCTTTTGTTTGCACCTTGCATTTAGTGAGCTGTTGTAAGAGGTGGCCATGGCATTTGGACTCCTTTTAAGGTGTGTTGCATGGATGCTTTTGGGTTAAAGTTTAGAAGTTGTGATTGATTACAGTAAAAGAGCTCAATCACAAATCAGATCTATGTTTTGGGTTTATCTAACACTTCAATATCTTAAATTATTAGTTTCTCAAGATGCCACCTATTCTTACTAAGTACAGTAACTTACTACTTTGATGTACTTGTGTTTGTTTTTTTTTTTTTTTTTTTTTTTAAAGTGTTCCCTGAAGTGTTTTGATGAGGTAGTCTTTAAAATACCACTCATACAGTAACTAACATCTACTAATGTTTCCAGTTTACTCCAAATTAACTGACATTTCCATGTAAAGCATTTGTAGTGCTAGGAATTGAAATTGTAAAAGCTTTACGCTTAAAGCTGGGGTTTAGTTTAGAAACTTGACTTGGATATGTTACTTGGGTTCCCTAGGCTATAAATATCCTGACACAACTGCCTCCAGGAGTTCTGCTGATGTTCCTGATAAACCCTCATCTGGGCTTAACTACCCTAGCCTCCAGCCTATAGGTTCCTTTTCTAGTCTGGTGTCCCTGCAGCATGAACAAGCTGTTAAAGACCAGCAGCCTGGTGGAGCATTTGAGCCCTCAAGCCACTCACCAGCTAGTAGTGTGACTTATTCTGCACTACAGGATGCCTATGGTCTTCTGCCCTACAGTGATGTGTTGTCTCCAAGTAGTGGTAGCACTGCCGGGTATGTTAGCTCTCCTGTTGACCTGTCACCCACCAGTACTGGGAAGAAGTCCCCTAGCGTCTCTCCACAGCCTGGACCAGGTGCCAGCAGTAGCTATGATACTGAACAGTCGAGCTTTGGTTATCTTGACCAGGGTTTGAAGACCTACTCAGCTGCGCAGGGAGGGTATGCAGCCAGCCCAGTCTACAAGGTTCCTCAGTTCCCTACTTCTGAGGACACAGGTGATGGCTTCCAATACCCTGCGCTTTCTGTGTCTACAGGTGATGGACATTCTTACCCAAGTTATGACTTGGCCCTCAGTGAGGGTTATTTTCCAGCAGTAGAGGAACCTGCCTTCCCCAGTGTCTCAACTGGGTGGGAAGAGGAGCCTCAAGTCTATCCTAGCTTCTACCCCAGTTCAGTTGAGGAAGTCTACCAACCCGAGGAACCAGTCCTCGGCACCCAGCAGTCTCAAGAGATGCCACAGAGTGTGAGTGAGCCATTCCTCCCCTCCAGCTACATTGTCCAGTCCAGAGGTGGGTACCAGCAAGCCAGAGAAGTCTTCTCCAACACAAAATACTCGCTGGAGGTTCCTCCACTGCCCAGTCCTGTCTCAAAGGCAGCCCACATCTACGGAGTTACTGGCTCCAAAGTGGGAAAAGGACTTTAAAAGGTAATGTGCAAACCTACTTATTTGTTTCAATCACATGTGCTTCAATGACTAATCTTTTCTTTCCCCAGGGAGTCTTGGTGACTGGCAGAGCCTCAACAGTCCTGCAGTCATCTGCACTCTGACAAGAACACATGTAACCATTCTTGCTGAAAGTAAACTAACTTCAAAACTTAAGTGGCTGTCTGGTTATTTCAGTTGCTACACTAGAACTATCTTCTGCCTGGCTGTACCTGGCGCCATCGCATCTTGGGATGTGAATGGGCTCCTGACCCTTGAGACCCCGGCTGCTTATGTTTTAGGAAATTGAACCTAAGCTACTGTTGCACTCACTAGGTTGGGTGTGTGTGTTTATTTATTTTTTTTTTTTCCATATCTACTCCCTATTCAGGGAGCTGGAGCCAATCCCAGCAGCTGCTGGGCAGAAGTGTTTGCTTGGCTCATGCGCTCTCATGGCACATAGTTGCCCATCCATCAAGCTACTAGTAGTCTAGTTGACGTACTGGAGGTAAAGTTTTGTATGTTATCCATGCTAGTGCGTGTCGACAAGACTGGAAATTGTAAAGACTTTGGTTTCGCAATGTATTGAGAAATGCTTTATGCTCATGGACTTGCAGTAGCAATGTTACCAATGCTGACAGGTCTTGCATTCACTGTCAATAACAGAGGCTTCTTGGATGGACTACAAGGAGTCTTGTTTCATTAACTTAACTTCTTAAAGCAGAAGAGGGTTTAGCCTGATAGCTTATTGTACAATTACTCCCATCTTCTGTTGTCCAAAGTGTATTGCTCTTAGATTGGTGTGTATATATTTTATACTGCTAATGACACCCAAATTAATACTTTGAATTTTTATTTCGCCAAACATTTTAAAAAGCAAATCCTGATGATGGCCATTGAGCTGAAATAACTTGCATGGACGAGAGACAGGGCTAGATGGAGGGGGGGGGGAAATCCAAGCCTTTTTCCCTGGGAGATGAAAGTGGAGTGGCTGTTAAACTGCTTCTGAGGCCAGTTGTGTTTGTAGTCTGACCCCTGACGACCTCGTCATATTATGTAGCGCTTCGACAAGTGGAACAAAAGCTTCAAACAGCGAGGCGGTGTGACTGTCAGTGTGCACTATAGGCTTCATACTACACACTGGATGACAATTCTCTTACTGTCTTTCTTTTGTTTTCAGACGACTGCCACTTCATAAGCGTTTTGTTTTCACCGTAATACGCAACACATTAAACAAGGAAATTCAAAAGACAACACTGCATCACAAGATTTCACGGGGGGGAGGATGCAAGGGTGATGCCAATTTGGCTGCAGGTCTATTTATTTGTAGTTGTCCTGCAGGTCCATAGATGCTAGAGCTTGACACACATTGTCTGAATGAGTGGGTCGACTCACTGTCTTTGGATGAAAGTGTCCACCACATAGCGCATGCTCAAACTCGAGCTGTTTACAACTGGAAGGTTAAAGGTTAGAAGTGGGCTTGCTGCTGGTTCAAAGCCTCAGACTGACTGACAGAAGGTCTGGGTGGGGAAAATGAATACAAGACTCTGCTCTCCATGACTTCTGCTGATGTGCCCTTGAGCAAGACACTTAATAGTTACGAAAAGTAATGCGCTGTCATTCCCTCTATTCTGCGAATCGCGTGAAACAGGAGGCGGAGCTCTTGTGACTCGATCAACTCCCCCAGAAAGATTACTCATGTTGTGCTATGGGGCAGTAAAAACCTTATTTAATGCACCTTTAAAATAAGTGCCATCCTAAGTAATATCAGAGAGCTCAGCTTCAACAAGGAGCTGCCGTGTGATGTCTGTTTCTTTTGTCTTTGCCTTTGTCCTTCCTTGCATCTGTCAGTGTGAAGCTGAATGTTCATCTCCTCTGACCTCCCCATCTGGACACTGTCACACAACCACAACACACTTGGTTTTCCACCTGGGCTTTCACCCAGGGCCCTTTTCACTGAGCTACCGTGTGTTGTCCTTGTAACCAAAAGATCCCAAGGCTCGATCCTCGCCACAGCTCGGTCAGCAGCCAGTCGACTCACTTTTTCTTGTTCGTGAAAGCATTGAGGACTCTGCGTGTTCACACATCAGATGTGACTATTTTAAAATGCAATTAGCAATACAGCCGGTCTTGGTTGTCTGTTGGAGAACGTGCTGGTTGCCAGTAATAAAACATTAACCTGGTCAGGTTATAGACTATCAGTGATGAAATGATCAGCAGCAGATTTGATACTGTTGAGACGACCAACTCACAAGTTCAGAAACGCTCTCAGTTGCTGTTAAGGGTCGTGGACCTCCAATATGGCCAAGAATCCTGTAGTTTCCTAGCAACAGCTTGAGGCACAACCAGCACTTCACCGTGGCATCTGTTTAGCGCTGCTAGCCAATAAAGAGCTACCTGGTGGACACAGGAGATAAAACCTGTGAAGAACCCTTGAGCTGCTCAGGGAGAGGCTATCTGGAATAATTGAACAACCTTCAGTGTACCCTGGCAAACCAAACTACTGGAGAGGGTGTCATGTTCAAGATACTCATTCATACACCTTTAGTAGACAACGTCTCCATCCTACATGGCTCTTTGTCGGATCGATTTCTTTTAGTCTCCCTTTGCTGAAATAGCCCAGCACCTTTTTCAATGTGCGTATAACTACTACCTATCCATTAGTTTGACATGATTTCAGCTAAATGGACGCAAACACTTCAAACACAATGCCTGGCCTTATTCAGTTTAATCTTTGGCTTTCATTTCATACCACTTTGTTTTTAGAAAGCTCCACTCTTGCCTCTCCATCTTTGTCCTGAGGGGTCAGGAGATGAACAAACAGCCTGCAATTACATGGAGGGCAATTAAACAGCAATTAATGATGGAATTACCATCGATTAGTGTCCTCGTCCCGTTGGCCGTCTTTACCATATCAAAGACGGGCATCATGTGACGCTGACTACAGCAGCGCTGCAAGACCAGGCAGGGACATCGACTCAACCGATGATGCACCATTTAAGAAAACCAGGTCATTTTCAACACATTCATGCATTCATTTGTGCTCGAGTGTCTGGAGAATCTTTCAGTGTTTTAGGTAATTATCTAAATCCAAGACCTTAAAAGGTATTAAATATGGTTTCATGTTGCATTTTAGTGATAAAATAGAAAAATTGCTTCAGAGGGCTTAAAAATTGCAGCTTTTCCTTGGTGCATTACTTATAGTGGGAAACGGATGCATGCTTTGCCGCTTTTTAATCTTCAGGCAAAATTTTGGGTGAAATTTTACTTACATTTTATTTATGTTTGCTGTAAAAGTCTTTAGATTTAACCTGCAGAACCACGTAGCCACCCTGAACCTGTTACAGATGTGTGTTTATGATGAATGTTGTGTTGTCCCAAACATTTTAAAGGGGTAATTCTGCATAAAAGGGGTTTCAAAGGTAAATAGTTTAATTGTAAATATTGTTCATTGAATTTCATCACTCAGTAGTTTAAAAATACAGATCATTACTTAACGATGTTGGTATTTGGTGGGGAAGCAAGTCATGGTCGCCCTCGCTGGACTGGTCACAATTTGAAGCCGGTCTAAAGAATTGACCTAGCAGCCGGGACCAAAAGTCAAAAGGTCACAGGATGTACAATCAATTGTTTCGCTACCACAGTATTGATTGCAGTTAAAGCTGAGAAATTCAGGAGCTCTGTCAACCCGGCAGGTCAACGGAGTTTCAGTTAAGGAATCTATCAGATGTTAATTACTGTTTGTCTTTCAGCTTACTGACCTGATGTTGACTTGTAGATGTTTGAGGAGCACTTCACTTGAAGCATGCTGCTTTTATTGGAGGACCCCCCCTTGGAGGACCCCCCTCTGGGGGTTGTTGGAAATGTAGGAAATCACCAACTAAAGTAGAAGTAGACGAGGCAGGTTGAGGGAAAGAGGGTTCACCAAAAAAGTAAATTACAGCACTTGATCAGAAAATAACTACTGGAATGTGTTGAACATCACAGACTGATGAGATCTGACAGTGAAAGATACATTTCCACGTTGCATCGCTCTGTAATGTTGAATAAATAGAATAAAAGGTTTTGCGCCCTCTACTCACGAGCTGCCACTGTAAAGATTGTTTTCATAAAGGCTTATTGATATTTGTTTTTGAAACATACTGAGTTCATTGCAGCATGAGAAGATTTATTAACGTGAGCTAAACATCCTATCAAAACAATAAATTACATAAATGCATTCCACTTGCTGTCAGTCAGAATATATAAAGAATGATCAAGAAGTATTTGGCACATAATATTTTACAATACAGACTAAAACAAAGGAATAAAACATCTGATGTGAAGGTCTTTGATACACAGATCTGAAGTGAAACAGGCGGAAGTCAGGATCCTGGTTTTGCGCTTCAGACCTCCTCCTGTCTGAACGCAGTTTCAAATCACAGTTTCTGTGAAAGGCCTGAAATCATGTTACCTCCTGTTTACCTGCAGAACAGAGTTTCACCACATTTTCAGGACGAAAAAAATCTTCAGGACCTAAAATCATAATATCAAACGAGTCTCAGATACATGAGCATCTTTAAAGGAGAAACAACATAAATGTATGTTTTTTTCTGAAAATATAATAGGGACAAAATCAATAACAATAATTAACAATAATTCTGATATTTTGATATCGATACAGAAAGATGCAGAATCACATGTTAAATAATCACTGTCGCATTGAACTGCATGGTCATAAAATCATTTTCATTGAATTAGATTTTGATTAATAATTGCATTTTATCGTTAATTTAGACAGAAAACTCATAATATGATTCTACTGAAAGATGATAATCGATACTACAGCCCTAATATAGAATTCTTATTTTAATATTGCCTTATTATGATCACCAACTGATCATAATTTCACCCCATTTGATTTACCACCACTGTGGATATGGAGACTCTTGCTTGCTTTTTTGAGAATAGCGTTAACTTTGTTGATGATGGTCCTTCATGATGACCACCGACTGAAGGTCCTAGTTCACCCACCTTATCACCACTACAACCCTGCTCACAGGTCTTGGACTTGACCCGGAATAACAAAGCAGTCAGCGGGTCCGGAGGAGTTGAAGGGCATCATGTCTAAAGAAATCTCCGCCTCGCACTCATACTGCAGCATGGCGGGCAGAAGCAGGTTCCTCTGGTTCCGAGAAGAGTTGGAGATGACCGAAACTTTATCAAAGTGCTGGTCCAAATCCTCCCCGGTGTGCGGCGGGATGCAGGGGAGTCTCTGCGCCCCGGGCCCGGGCATGGTGGCCTCTTTCTGCAAGGTGGTGTCGTGGTGATAAGACACTAACTCGTTGCTGAAATCCACCGCCTCCACCGTGGAGGTCGAACAGTATTTATTACAGCCCAGAATAGTGGAGAAGGCCTTCCTGAAATCGGCATTGAAAGCGTAAATGACCGGGTTCAGGGAGGAGTTTGCCCAGCCGAACCAGACGAAGATGCTGAAGGTGGTGTCGCTGACGCACGGCGGCTCTCCAAGTTTATCCAGGTCGCAGAAAGGCACCACGCAGTTCAGGACGAAGAACGGCAGCCAGCAAAACACAAACACCCCCATGATGATGGACAGAGTCTTCAAAACTTTTGTCTCTTTCTTAAACGACGTTTTCAGGGAGCTTTCGTCATGGTTTGACGCGCGGTGCCGGTGGTTTTGCGCGCGATGGCCCGCCGCCCTCTCCAAAGACGAGATCCGCCTGATTTGGGTTTGCGCGATGCGGAAAATACGCGTGTACGTCCCCACCATGATCACCACGGGGATATAAAAGCTGATGAGGGAGGACGATATGGCGTAGGTCCTGTTCAGGCTGGCGTTGCAGTCCTCCGTGTTGTCCGACGTTGAGTTATCCGCGCCCGCCCGGTGCCAGTTGAGCTGGACGGGGATGAAGGAGATGAGGATGGAGAGCGTCCAGGCCACCCCGATCATCAGGAAGGCGAACCTCCGGGTCATTTTGCGCTCGTATTTAAACGGGCTGGAGATGGCCCAGTAGCGGTCCATGCTGATGATACACAGGTTGAGGATGGACGCCGTAGAGCACATGATGTCAAAGGCGATCCAAGTGTCGCAGAAGCGGCCGAAGAGCCACGTCCCGGCCACCTCGGATACCGCCCTCCAGGGCATCACCAGGACGGCCACGAACAGGTCGGACACCGCCAGCGAGATGACGAAGGAGTTGGTGACCTTGGAGCGGAGGTGGCGGA
>OOFE01017085.1:0-10452 GCA_900323365.1 Monocentris japonica
GGGTGGTGGTGTGGGGGGGGTTCTGTCTGTGTGTGAGTCATTGTTTGTTAATGTGTGTGTCAGTGTGTGTTTGTGTATGTTATGGTGCCTGCCGGTGTATATTCATGTGTGTGTATACATATACAAGACGTGGTTGCAGCTTGTAGTGACAACAATACCCATGAATCCAGCAGCGCTTCAGGAAACGTAAGAGCTCTGTGACCTTCCCTCATGTTCCCTCGTCCAGATGCCTGTATTTCATGCCTAAAGATGTAGCTATTGTGGTCTCACTTTTACTGCATGCTTGCTGAACTACTGCTGCACTTTATCTCCACCTCCAAGAGGAATTGATTGGGAAAAGTCAAGGTTTTATCTCTTTTCAGCCTTTAGAAGTTACTAGGAATGGTCCAGAAACCCGCCAGTCGAGAGACATTCCACTTTTGCGTTGCAATATACTATTTTGGCTCTGCTGCATATCTACCAAGAAAGAATTATTTGCAGTACTACTGCAGGACAGATGCAGGATAAATGCATGAAGGGGGGCTTCTTCAGTGGTAACACACTTAAAAAGAGCATGTCTCTTTTAACACATTGGTGTTACTTTTCAACACAGCATTCATTAATAACATCACACACTGATGCACCATGAGTTATTGGGTAAGTATAAGTATAACTGCATATCATCAACATCCTGTGAAAACCTTGTGTCTCCACTAGTGGCTTTAGAAATGCTGTGATTGACATCTGACATCCTCCCTGGCTCATTCTCTCAACTAAACCACTCACCAGTATTCTCAGTGAGAGGAGCCGCTGCTCCCTTATCTTCCTCCTCTACTTGATCTAAAATGCTCTTGTATAGAGTTAAAGGTGAAATGAGTCTTTTTTACTGCCTCATAGCACAAACATAATATATCTGCAGGGGGTTGATCAATACCAGTGACCCATTGATTACTGAACTCTGTTTAGGAACAGCTTTCCCCAGCAACACACTTACATTTTAATTACTCAGTGGAGGACGGTGCTACGCCGCCGCCAGCGCCTTTTGGTTCTCAAGACAAAACAAAATCAAATGAAAAAAGAAGCATTATTATCATCACAGTGTTTGCATGGTGATATATTACGTCTTCAGTAGACGTTCCTGTTGGAGCTCTGCTCTAATTAGCTAGCTTTTATTGTGAAAATGTGACTTTATTGTTTATGTCGATTACAGGCCACCATAGGCTGAGACCTGTCACTGTTGCTGCAATTCCTTGGTTCCTGATTGACGTTGATGAAGGTCATAAATAACTTAATGTCCCTTTAAACAAAAAAGAAAATCCTTTCTTCCTTCTGTCCTCACTTGTTATTTCTCTTATTTTTTCCTTGCACTTCTCTGTCATACATTATCATTTTAGATTGTTCCATGTATTGTCAGGATGCTGTGACCTCCCTTGACCTCCTTCTTGTTGCTTGTAATATTGGTGATCTAAGAATATAAGTGTTTTCTGTAGTTGTACTCCCTCTAATTCACCCTGGATAACAAGCATCAGCCAAGCGCCAAAAAAAAATCTTTGTTCATTTCAGATAAACAGTCTTGGCTTTGTACAGTTGTCATTTCCAACAGACCTAAGCTGGGCAGCAGATGGAAGCCCAGGTCACACCTCACCGTTTCCATTATACTTTGAGTCAGCTGAAAGAAAAACACCACCTGACGTCTCATCCGGCATCTGCGTCAGGATATGTTTTTTATGTGTCGATCTGTGTCATTAGTAAATGAACCTTTGGCATCTGAAGTGTCATATTTAAGAAAGTCAGAAAATAAACTGCTATGGGTTTGGTGTCTCAGGGACAGTAAGGCTGTAAAAAAGCAGCATGGAGTTGTATTGTTTCAATTCTCATCTGCACTACTTGGATATGTATTGAAAAGCTTGATCCCGACGCACGCGACCTACATGCAACTTGTATTTGAACGCTCGAATCAGGATTCGTCACCATTACTGTGACAATAAGAAAATCTTGCATCATTCACCTGAGATAGTCATGATTTTTTGTGGCACGGCGGCTTGGTTGAGCAGCGTTAGCATGGAGGACCCAACAACAGAAAGAAAGACAAATAGTGACTTGATTGGTGTTTGGGGAGACGCCTCAATTCAGTCAAAACTCCAAGGCTCATACCGTAACAGAACTGTGTCGGAAACAAGCGAGTCTCTTTGACGTCGTCATTTTTACATCGCTGTCAGTTCATATTGGTATGGGACATGGGTTACAGCCTAGAATAGATGTGAACATCCAAAAAAACATCCAAAACAAATCCCCTGATAAGAGCAGCAATTTTAGAATTGAGCAAGGAAGGCCTGCAGTGTGAAGGTAGCCTTAAAGTTGACATGATTCAGTGTTCTTGATTTTGTTTTCAAATGGTTGTCTGTAAGAAACTACTCATATTACGCTGCATGTGACCCATCTACCAACATGTGACGTCAGATGTAACTAGCATGTACCTTTGTATTGTTGTATTGTTTCAATTCTCATCTGCACTACATGGATATGTGGTGAAAAGCTTGATCCCGGGGCACGCGACCTACATGCAACTTGTATTGGAACGCTCAAATCAGGATTCGTCACCATTACGATGACAAGAAGAACATCTTGCATCATTCACCTGAGATGATTGCTTGTGGCGTGGAGGATGGAGGACAACGAGACACAACAACAGTCATATGAGCTAAACCTGTTGAGCCAATCAGGGCTGGTCTTTGATCTTTGATCATATCATGTACATAAATAGAGGAACGTTTGAAGTCCTGTTATATGGGACCTTTAGACAGGACATATTGCTGACATATTGCCAACCTGAACCTGTGACCATGCGGTTAAAGGACAGTGACTTTACCCACGAGGCACCCTGCTGCCCTCGCTCCCTGACAATAGGATCTAAGGATGCATTGTGTAAGCCTTAGGGAAGGTTCTTCCTCTAGAGGAATGCCTTATTTGGGCATGCTGTCTCCAGCATTGTTGCATGGTTACCTATCAGCTGAGATATTGAAACGCTTTAAATCTTACAAACAACATCTTTAGTACGATTCTTTCAGGAAATACTTGACTAGATATCCTCTCCACCTGAATCCCAGGGGAGGAGGAAGATATCTTCATCTCTTCAGGAATAGGGGAGATCTCAGTTTTTTCTCTTTTCTATCATCCATGATGTTTGAGGTTTCAGGCTTCCATTTCCAGGGTTCTGTGACCTCTGACCCCCTTGCTTGTAATGCTGGAGAGCCAACTGATTGAAGTCTCTTCTACTGCTGTTGTAAGTTTGCTGTGGATAAAACACCGGCTTGATGCCTGAAATGAAATGAAAATAAAAAGAATAGGGGAGCGGTAGAGCGAGGTGAAAAGAGAGACAGTGAGAGAACCTTACCTCACCTTACCAAACATTTCAGCAGTGAAAAGGTGCAGTGAATCCAGCGAGATGTCTCACGCTGTGTCTTGCAGCAACGCTATGTGAATCTGAATCAGACGTCTCAATCATCTTCTCCCCGAGTGGAAAAACGGGAAAATTATAAATGCTACGATCCAACTTCCTGCCTGTTGCCACCTACACGGCACAGATGGTGTTTGCGAAGACATTTCGCCACCAAAATACTTTAGGAGCAATCAGACTTCTGAAAACCCTCAGAACTTCAGCAGGAGTCAAGCGGAGTTCAGTGGGAAAAGGCCTCCGAGTGGAAGTCTCCTCTTACCAATACTCAATCAACTGTGACACTCTGGCCTTCGTCAAGCTGCGATGCCTTCCCCCTGGACTTTATGGAAAATGATTGCCTCTAAGTACAAAAATATTTGTGTAAGTGGGAAAAACGAGATCGCTGAAACGATGTGGGTGTAATGGCTGAAACAGGACACGCTTTGAAATGGTGTGGTCGGGAGTGGGTGAAATTACGCAGAGGAAAGGTGAAGAAAAACGTTGGTGAAGAAAAGCAGAAGAAATAAAAGAAGTCTGTCCCGGCGTGGTGAGTGGAGAGAGCCGTCGTCCTCCTGGTGAACCTTAACGCCGCCACCTTTCAGGTGAAGGTCAGGAAGAGGCTGTTTGACAGAATGCATGGGGACATTTTGACATGTCTGAATTTCTATTTATTGTTTTGGTATCATGAGGAATTTTCATTGAAATCCAGGTTGATAACTCAGAAATCTTCAATTTCAGGGAGTTGTCATAATGTAATGAGTGTTTCTAAAACCAGTCATACGTCTTGGACTATTTGGGTGTCATTTTGAGACACATGAAGCATTTTAACATGCATTTTAAAAACTGTCCACTAAAACTAAATGAAACTAAATTGTACTGAAACATGAATTCCTTACAAGGATAAAAGAGATGGAGACAGAAGACAAGAGAGAGACAGGGAAGGAGTCAATGCAAGAGAAAGAAAGAGAGAGGGAGTTTGATTTTCTCTTCCAAAACATATCAGCAAAACAGGAGAGAAAGCGATGAGGGAGGAAAAAAGGAGGGAGGGAGAGTAAAGGAGAAGAAATTGCTGTTTTGTCAGGTTTCAGGTTGAACCACCGCTACAGTAATAGAGACAGAGAGAGGAAGTGTGTTTTCTCCTACTTACTGTACCAAGACAGAGGCTTGCTCTTGGCCATGGAAAATAAATTGGGTTGGCTCATTGCTCGCCTGGCACAACTTGAAGTGTAAAACAACATAAGCCGTTTTGAATCATTTCAAGGCATTTTTGGGTCATTTTGTGGTTGTTGTACCAGAGCCAGAATAAATCGTAACAGCATTCTGAGATCAGAGTAGGCTCGCCTCACCAGCTGACAGCCGAAACATAACAATACAAGTAAAAACTCATTTGATCTTAGTTTAAAAAATTGGCAAAAAAAGGACCTTTTCTGTTGGTACTGTGTTTTCTTGTGACAGCTTCTCATGTCTGGCACTCTTCAACTAGTACAAATCAAATTGTGCAATATTTTTAGATGTGTCTGATACCGTGGAAGCCGTTACAGAAGTCCTTCTTCATCCAAACCATTCCTAGTAACTTCTAACAGCTAAAAAGAGACCAACACTTTAATTTTCCAGATGGTTCCTCTTTGGGGGCGGAGCCACAGTAAAAAGTGCAGTATTAGTTCAAGGTGTCGAACAACGTGGGACTTCTGCAACAAATGTTCAGCTTCACTGTTCTTTCTTTTCTTACTGTTTTCCTCCATTGCTGTTGTCACTGTGATTTCCTTTCTCTTTTCACAGGGCTTTGAATTTCTCAACAAAGCATGTGAGCATTTTTGCATTTCTGACAAAATAGGACAAACAGAAAACAGACTTCCATTTTAAGTGATTTATACTTTATACTTTATATATTTACAAGAACAAAAACAAAAAGAATCACTGTCTCTCTTTGGATTTCTCTCAATCTGTGGTTACCTTTCACCCCCTCAAGGTGCCCTATATTGTAGATAAAGAGTCCAATTCATATAACAACAATAAAACGAGAACAAAGTATCCAATAAATAGTGCAACACATCAAAAAATAGCACGTCTGTATCACCATTTCCATCTCTTCTTCTCTTCCATGTGTTCATTTTTCGCTTTCAAGTACAGTTTTAGAAAACTTATGGTTGATGAAAATTCAGAGTAAGAAGCAGCTCAGCCTTCATGAGCTCCACAGAGCACCTGTTTCTTTGTGTGGATGAAGGGATGCTGAGGATGAAGGAGACAACAGCACCAGCTTTCCTGTGACCCTCCCATCTCTCCAAGGTAAGCTTCCCAGACTGGAGGGGGGGCTGCAGGAGGAAGAGCCAGCTGTCCTCAGGAAAGTTGAACCACTCATCGATGTGTCTGATGGAAATGTTGAGGCTCTTATCTCCTGCTTGGGAGATTAGTTTGCTTCAGAAGGAGAAGCAACAGGAATCACCATCACTCCATTGGGTACAGATCAACAGATGTGGTGTCGTCTGTCTCCAGCTTCCTCCCCACCTCTTCAAAGAGGGAGAGGATGGACTTCCTCCTGCACCCGAGATGCATCCACCTCCAACCGCAGCAAAACTGCATCTTCTCCTAAACTGAGACGATAGAAGAGCGGGACTGTTCTGCGTGACATTTCCAGAGTTGAGGGCAGACATCTGGTCAACTCATGGTGCAGGACCTCATGGAAGTCTGGATAACAACTCACAGAACTTCCTCACTGATTCTCTTCTTTGTGCAAAGCTTGAGAAGAAGCTAAAGATTTTATTTTGCTGAGCAATTAAGTTATCAAGGCCTTGGATTTAGAATTGATCTAAACACCTTTCAAATGTTAACATGTGTTTATGAAGAATTTGGTTCAAAATGAGATTTGTTTTTTAAAATGTACAGACGTGATCGATGAGCTTCAAGGAATGATTTCTTTTCTTAAATGCTTGTATAGCATTTTGGAAGAGAACTCAGGATGACTCATTGAACCTGGATGTGTAATACACTGTATGTATCTGTCGTGTCTCCAGTGCAAATAACTAGTGTTTTTACGATTGTGTGTGTGTGTGTGTGTGTGTACAGGCAATGAAGTATTTACTCACAGGCCAAAGTTGCAGAAGTGAGAAAGAAACTTAAATGACAAGTGATTTAATGGGTGGTTCATCTTTTGATAGATCTGTAATGCTGAACTGCACTGTAATTCCACCCTGTGCCCATGGAGAGTGAGCAAGGTGTGTGTGTGTGTGTGTGTGTGTGTGTGCATGTGCGTGCATGTGTGCTTTTGCGTATCCATCCATCTGAGCTAATTGCCTCGGCTGCATGCAACGGGTGCAGTCTGCTCAAGCAGAACTACGGCAAGCTCAATGACCCTTCAGCTATTAATTGGGAATCAAGTGACTAAGACTATCACAACAAAAGTTTTAATTCAGACGCCACCTCGCCTCCTTCCTGCTCCTCTGCAGCTGCAGTGGACGAGAGAGGGAGGGAGAGAGAGAGCGAGAGAGAGTGACAGAAAGTTGGAGGGTGGAGGAGGAGGCTCTGCGTCACTCCCCTCCAGTCTTTTTTAGTCGCGTTGGTATTTCGGTCACCGTTGTGTTTTGCATTTAATTTTACCCTGCTCCTCTCTGATCTCTTCCTCCCCCGCTGGAGAACATCCCTCCTCCCGCCATGTTTTCTCTCTCATTCATTTAAAGGGAAACGTTAATCCCGCTGTGTGACGAGACAGTTCAGCCATCATTAATATCTTTCAGAGCTAAAAAACAACATTTGGTAGATGCTGTTATCCAAATCTGCTTCGAGCTCTGCTCTGTCAGTCTCGGGCAGCGCCATTCTTAGTGCTATTCTCCATCCAATGCATTCAGCAGGTTTTAGAGCTTGTAGCTGCTCTAGGCAAGGCTAGTAGCCTGAATAAAAATGTGGGTCTGCAACAGAGCAGAGCGTCCCGTCCCCACTACCTGAGACCATAGATTCACCCTATTGGTCCAAATTAAACCCTGGCATCGGTTTGGTCCCTGGTGGGAAATCTTCTCCACACAGGAAGTGACCAATCCAGACTTAAAGCTGAAATCCAGTGTCTCCTAAACAGCAGCTAGCGGATGTCACCTTATTTCTGGGAGGTGAAGTTTATTGAAGTTGAAGTTCCTTCAATAAGCCTCGTAGCAACTGATAAAAATAAAATACCTTTTACTGTAATACTGTAAAGTTCCACCCCTTATAATTCAGTAATTGCTGGTGAATCTAATAATGTGTGACATTGTCTGGTTTTATTACGTTTTTGACTCATTTAGAGGGACATTTTATCACATTTTGACAAGTTATCACACCGTCCACATGAGCAGTTTTTACATTATCAGGTGCTACAAGGCTTCATGCGGTCAATTCTGCTGTAAAGAAAATAGTTTGGTTTGTAAAGTAAAAAAACATCTGCCTCTTTCTTAATTTCCAAGTGCTGCAATTATTTTCACGATGCCCTTGGGAATATAAACTGGGATTCATCGTGGGGATGAAGCAGTTCAGAAACACTAATTAAGACTTACTTGATCACATGCTCTGTAAAACCTCAACAGCTGCTACTGAAGAAGAAAGAGAGTGTGTGTGTGTGAATGGATGGTTGTGTGGCAGTTGTTTCTTGTTACAATATTGATGTTGCTCTGATAGTTTAGTGTAGAGAGGAAGAAGAAATGGGAAGAAATCAATGTAGAGAAAAAAAAGATAGGAGTAAAGAGCCTCATTTGGATTTCAACACTGGCTCAATGAAGCCAAAACATTAAAGTACATTCAAATATTATTTGGCACTAAAATGAGAATATAAATTGGCAGAGATGGATGCTGACCAGCTCCAGGCTCGGTGCCCACAGTCCAGAGAGAGAAACTCAGAAAACCATGGTTACCAAAGGATGAAAAAACACTGCAGCTCAATGTACGACAGACGGTTGAGAACGAAGAGCACTTTCTCTTGCAGTGTGAAAACCTTCCTGGTGAAATCAGAGCTGCTGTGTGTCGCATTTGAACCATCAATATATCACCGTCACATTAACAGTGATACCTGGGTTTAATTACCGAAAACAAACGAGACCAAGGTGGAGACGGTCGGTAGCCTCGATCTCACACCAGTGGTATTGTTACTAGTGTTTCTCCACATTAAGACTACATTACCCATAAGCCCCATTGCTTCCTGTCCCCCCTCCCCCTCCCTGGCGTCTTTGTCTTTCCTGAAGAGGATCAACATGTTGGAAGTGATTTCTCCATCTTCCTTTCTCTCCTTCCTCCATCCGCCGTTGCCAGAAACTCTTTAGCTTTAGCTCCGTTAGCGCTGGAAGAACAGTGCCCTCTTCCTGTTTTGTGCCGTAAAGCAATCCAGCAGATTTCCCTCCAAATCGACCCGGTGGCCACAATGTGAAATGCAGAGTAGAGGCTGGTAGAGGCTGGTAGAGGCTGACAGGCTGGTAGAGGCTGACAGGCTTGGTAGAGGCTGGTAGAGGCTGGTAGAGGCTGGTAGAGGCTGGTAGAGGCTGGTAGAATCTGGTAGAGGCTGGTAGAGGCTGACAGGCTGGTAGAGGCTGGTAGAGGCTGACAGGCTGCGAGAAGCTGACAGGCTGCTAGTGATGGTCTGGTTGGTTTACAGTAGTTATACTAAATACATGTGCTAATAGTTCATCATGATAAAATGAAACCTTTAAGTTACACTGGATTGTTCATGGAGGCTAATTGGGGCATTTAGGTGAAGTTAGTTGTCAGAAATGAGTCTTTTACTCCAGTTAAAAAAACATTGGAAGTATCTGTGAAAGGCAAACCAAACGGGACTGGCCTACATCTTTTCGTCTGTTCTCAGAGCTCTGCAAGGTCGGGGGGGCTTAGTGAGGTCCTGCCCTATAATGGATGCCAAGTATCCAAAGGCCTTATGGGTAATTCTATAGCACTTCTGGCTCCCGAAGAGGAAACCCAGCCCCTCTAGACAGACGAGGGAGGAAGACATATAGGAAGTGTTTCCCCCTGTGAAACCACATAACTGGGGGGGGAGGGGGAGAGGGAGAGAGAGAGAGAGAGAGAGAGAGAGAGAGACAGACATGTTGTGTAATTCCATGTATTGATCTATAAACAGCATATGAAGGTTTCATTAAATGACATATATGCCTTTTGGAAATAAAATAGTATTTGATGTTCTTTGCTCAATATTATTTTAATAGATTTTATCCTCCGATATTTTATGTTCTCAGTAAAGAACTCAGGAAAGATCATAACTTCCATAATAGTCAGCAGTGAGTTTCAACTTCATGCCTGTCGTCATTTTGTCACAGTAGGTATCAGGTTTTTCAGATCTCATTTTGGAATGAGGCCCCGCCCATATTCCTCCAATGTGTTTTCATGATTATAGAAACAAGATAAAAACATTTGAAATCAATTAAAAAAAAAAAAAAAAACTGAGCTCAAGCAGACAGAGGATCATCTCTGAATCAGCCCTGCAGTCCTCCACAGTCTTTCAGGTATAAAAGAAAAAAAGATAATGACTGACGAGGAAGGAGGAACCGTTTTGGAAACCTTAATTCCATTCCAGGCATTTATCAGACGCTTTTATCCAAAGCAACTTACAATAAGTGCATTCAACATATGTAGGTAAAAGAACTACTAGTCACCAGGAGTTGTAAGTGCATTTCCTTCCTAAACTAGTATCTAAGAGCAGAAGCAGTGCTAAGGTCAAAGGTCAATAAGTTAGATACCTACTTTTATTTAGACAGATGAGACAAACAAGTGAAGCAAAATGAACAAGAACTAAGAGGAAGGGTCAGGGTAGTGTTTCTTGAAGAGGTGGGTTTTCAGCCTGGGGCGACAGCAACTCTGCTGTCCTGACAACAGAGAAGAGCCGTGACCGTGTAGATCGGCCGCAGGGGCCTCTGAGCGACGGGGCAACTAGTCGCCTCGAAGCAGTAGAGTGAAGTGGTCGGACGGGGGTGTAAGTCTTGACCATAGCCTGGAGGTAGGAAGGAGCTGTTCCTTTCACTGCCCTATAGGCTAGCACCAGGGTCTTGAACTGGATGAGCTGCTACAGGGAGCCAGGG
>OOFE01017089.1:2380-30189 GCA_900323365.1 Monocentris japonica
AAGGCAGAACATTTAACAGATGCGATTTACAAGACTGGATTTAGATACACAAGATGCTGTGTTGTTTCAGTGGCAGTAGAGCAAGACAGCGAAACTGAAAAATGACAGAAACTATTTGATAATTATCAAAGTCATACATACTATAAAATTGAAAGAAATCGTCAATCAGAACTTGAAAAAGTATGAACTTGAATGTGCCTGGGAAAGAACATTTTCTCGGCTCACGTTGATTAAAAGACTAATCTCTGTTTGCTCTCTTTGGCCTCTGTTGGTGCTAAGGGGTTGTAACTATCATGGCCCATTCTGCTACACTGCCACAGATCAACAACTCTAACCTGAAGTTGAACCTGCCCTCTTGGACATTTAAGACCTCATTAAATCCTGGAGTCACTCTAATCCTTCCCTATCACAAAAATCAAAAGTAGGCTAAATCCAGGCCAAGCCATGTCTGTGGAAGTTGATTTGAGTTACTCTTAAAACGGCTATTTGGTACTAATGTAGCCTGTTACATTATGATTCTCTCTGATGCTTTCACACCTGTCTTTTTTGAAAAGGTGTATCATACTCTGGAGAGTACAACACATGAGTTTGGTTTAGGTTTGAGGGAATGAGAACAACTATTTCTTTTGTCTGCTTAAAAGAGGCTAACTTGGGTTACTTCCAAGTCACCCCGAATGATTTGTTTGATTCATTCATTGACAGTTTTGGTTATTGTCCTTGGTTTAAATGGATTTGTGTGCATCGTGGCCATGATATTTGGCTTTTAGTTTGATGGAAATGTCCAAATAACTTTAATGGTACATGCTGTAATCACTGACAATAACGTGAAGTATAGTTGAGAACCATTTTTGACAATTCTTTATATCCTACTTGGAAAGTGAAAATGAAAGGTAGGCGATTATGTTTGTCAAAGCTGCCTATTGAGGTTCACAGTTCTGCCAAATAAGTGGCAGACCTGCATGATATGTCTGTTAACACTGTGAAACCAAACTGCAACAACAGCTTACCATAGGTGAGAAAATGCCATTAAGTGGTATGAAAGTGGGAAGTGGTAGCTATGAAATCCTTAGTGATTTGTCCATTTCCAGTCATAAGTGTCTGTGTCTCTGATAGCTCCTCCAGTTGTGCCCAGTGCCAGATCTGTCCTGGGGGCACAGAGTCTCTCAAAGCTGCTGCTAAAGACTGCTCGCCATGTCGGCCAGGTAACCAACTTCCTGTTAACCTAAACCTACCGGGCTCTAAAGAGATATCCACTAAATCGTTATTTAGTTGATAAGTAGTTTCACAAGTTTTCCAACATAGTAATTGTGAGCGTACTGAAGCCCACAGTAATAGAAAAGAGGATGCATAGATAAAATGCATCCATCCAGATGATATTTGGTTTTGGACAGGCATGCACAAGGCTCCCCATCAGAGTATGTGTCAAATCTGCAGCAGTGGCCTCTTCCAGATCCGCTGGGGTCAGGAAAGCTGTGACTTCTGCCCTGAGAATCACTACTGCCCTGTGAGTACTGTACCCTCCTGGAGAATCTGTTTTATATGAGATCAGATCTCTGGTGGACCTGTGTACCTTTTAACAATGTCCTACATAAGTTTGGTGACAGAGGATGTCCTTATTTAGAGTCCAGACGTGAACCCCATCCTGTGCCCCAGTGACGCCTTCTGTCCCAAGGGCAGCACAGCCCCAGGCTACTGCATGGAGACCTTCTTCCGCAAAGCAGGGGAGACTTGTGAATTGGCTCCTGTTACTATTGCTCTATTGGTCATTGGAGGGGGGGGTAAGTAACAATGCTGACAGATGTACAAGATGTAGAAATAACAGAAATAGTAATTTGGTAAAAAAGGTTTTCCACTCAAAATTGTTCTTAAGTAAAAGTATTAATGCATTAGATATTCAGGTACTTTAGTAAGTACATGGCCAGTATGTTTTTCTGGTATTTCAGAGCTTCTTCAGTAATGTATCATCTGTGCAATAAGAATTGTTCAGGAAATGTAATATATTTCCATGTATCAAAGGTTTCATTCTCTTTGAAAAACTCCATTACCAATGGGTTCAGATAAATGAAGCTCTACCTCTTTGCAGTACTCTGTATTAAATGGTCTGGGCCAAGCTTGTAATGTCATGGTAACTGAGAGCAGCAATTTGTGTCCTCCTGAAGTAGCTACAGAAGAGCTGTCATACTTTTAGTCACCAACCTACTCTCAATTGTATTTTAGAAGAGTTAGGTAAAAGGTTTATATTTCAATAAGGACTCTTAACATTAAGAACATCATTTTAAATTTCATATACATGTATTTCAATATGTTGTAGGAGCCTCTTCCATACTTGGCATTATAAAGTGGCAAAACTATTGTTTTTGCACACTACAAATATCTTAGATTTTTTTTTGTTTTTGCCTTTGTATTCAGACCAAAAAGGACATAATAAAATGAAATAAGAATCATGCTATTTGTCAGTGTCTGACAAGGCCTACTGTTTACAAAAATGTTTTCTGCTGTTCTACCTCTCTCTCTTCCAGTTGCCTTACTTTTTGTCATTTTACTGGTACTACGTCGAAGGAGAGATGCTGACGGAGAGCTCTCTGTTGCTCGAGCTCCATTATTACGCAAAGAGCGACCTCAAGGTCGATACTATGGGATTCCCTGTGATGGAGAACCTGTATATGCTGGCTGGTGAGCCAAAGGATCATTCTCAGCTTAGTTTTCCAAAGTGTTTGATAGAGCAAAAAACCAACTGAAATCTTTTTTGCCTATGTGCCTGAACTGTAGACAAAAGGACTGATAGAGAAAGACTGACTCTATAATCCTAGACGGTCATATTTTAGTAAATGGTGCCTTCTGAGTTTTTTTTTTGATAAGCCCCCAGCTCTTTTATGTGGTACATTTGAAGGTACTAATGACAAGCAGAAGTTCAGTGTTTTGTTGGTTACCAACACTGTTACAGTTGTTCTATCTGGAGGAAACTTTTGTAAACTAGTGAAATGGATTAAGAGACGTGGATAGGAATGCTGAAAAGGTGGTGCCTGCCTTGACCTGGTGGGAACCTCTCACTCATGAAAAGCACTTTCTGATGTAATTGATTTACTTTGCACTCATATCTTGGTAGATTGGTGGGTGCCTCCAAGCTTTTTAAGAGTAGTTCCTCAGTTATACAAAGTTGACCTGTGGTTGGTTCCTTGCGTTTTTTATGCATTTGATTAAGGTGCATTTTGTTGTCTCTAGGTTTACTGACACCTGTGTTATATGTTTTCACCTGTCTTATTTAAAAAGATTATATTTGTATGTTTTAAAAGAAAACAAATAAAAATGAATGAACTTGGGCCTGACCTCTAACTGACTTCAAGTATGAATTGTAATACAAACTACAATTAATGGGCAAATGAGAAGGGTTTTAAATACGCAAATGAAAAATTGTCATACAGGAAATAGCAACACTGCATTAGCTTTCTTTGTCAAAGTACTAACAGGTGGGCTTCAGAATATGAAGTAGTAATGTGGAAATGAAACAGTTTGCCTTTCCTGTTGTCAGTGATAAAATGTGAAACAGAGCACAAAAGTCATATCCAACTAAATGAAAAAATACTGGCAATTTAACCTTTTTACTCAAAGTGCCTTGGATGTCAAGTTTGTATTGTGCATTTCAAAATTTCTATCACATGTTTTATCACTTATAACTGTTCCCTAATCTATGATATTTGACTTAATTTAAGGGAAAACATTTAACCATTAATGATCATGCATAGTCTTTTCAGTGTTGCTCTTGGTTATGTTTGAGGGGGATGTTTGAGTGTCCCCCAGCCTACTAGATTTTTGATTAAATGACAACTTTACTGTCTGATTTATCAATGGTGGACACTGCCCACCGTTGGCTTTGCCATTATGTTTTCATTCCAGGTAGTTCCACACTATTCTCAAAACTATATTTAATTCGGTTTTAAGTTAGGTTTTAATTTAGGTCCGAGGGAAGTATGAGAGCAATACGTTTTCTGGGTATTGATGTCTTCAAAAATAGTTACCTCTCGCTGCCACTTGGGCCCGCCAACGACTAAATTACATAAAGTTACATATAGTGGAGGTGTGAAGGGACTTGAACGATATACTCAAATAGTTCGAGGGTCCTCATATATTTATTCCAGAGTCCCAAACACTGTCGATGACTCTGTTCTTATAAAATACAGTGAAGGTAATGAAATAGGCTAAAGCAGGCAATAAACATTGTTCGGTTTACACAATCGCGATCACGTACTGATTGTCCTAACAGCGCTCCGTAGTTGACCGTCCTAGAGGAAACATGGCGGCCGTCCTGGTGAGGACGATGTCAGGTATCTATAATTTGCTATTTACACATTTCGCACTGCTCTCCTCTTTTTCAATGTTTTATCCATGTTGACATTTAGCACATGTAGCAGAGTGAAATGGCAGAACTACGAAGACGTGCGTGTGTTGTCTCGTCATCGATGCTAATGCGGCCAAGTTCAGCGATGCCCTTTCCTCCAGCCCTCGATGGAAAACATGAGCAGCTATTCTAGTTGAACTCTTGGTCTGTCAGTTAAGATAATGACTGGTTCGTTATATGTGGGATTCTCCTTCCCTGTGAATGTAGTCGTATCACGACTACAGCTGTGTTGTGCTAAAGCGGTGTTTTAATGTTGTCCATGTGTTGGACAGGCTTGCTGAGGCCGCTCATTCTCTGCGCCAGGGCACCAAAGATCTGTCACTTTTCCACCATCAGCCATCCTCAGCCGCTTCAGAGATCTGCAGCAGCCCTTATCTGGGGTTGTCCGTCTGCTGCATCGTGTCAGCCACCCCAACAGAGTATTCTGAAACGGTAAAGGCCAATGGGAATGCATCTCATGCGTACATTTAGATGTTGTAATAATTATCATCACTAATGTCGCCTTTATGATTAAGCTGATCATACTTAAAAAGTTGATGAAATGAAATGTTGTGCCTTTATTTACTTCTCTAATTTGCTTTGATGCAGAGTGTCAGCGCTTATTCCCAGTCTGATTCAGCAGCCAATCAGAAACCTGACATACTACAGTCTGAAGAAAGGGAAGAGGAAGTCAGTGAAATCTGTGACAGACAGGTTCTTGAGGCTGCATTGTGGCCTCTGGCTCAGGCGCAAGGTACGAGTCTTTTACTGTTTGGGATAGCTGGGCATGCCAAAATCATTGAGTAATTTCTTTAGATGACACCTTAAAACAGTTGGTCCTGACATTGTTGTTCAAAAGCTCTAGTCTGGGCAAAGTCATTTAGCCATGTCTTGTTGGCAGTCTGATAAATAGCATTGACTTGATTGAGATTTGACTGTTCTGGTTGTAAACAGGCTGGATACAAGAAGAAACTATGGAAGAAGATGCCTCCCAGACGGAAGCGCCTGAGGGAGCATGTATTTTGTAACAAAACACAGAGCAAGCTTTTGAATAAAATGACGACTACATTCTGGAAGAGGAGGAACTGGTACCTCAATGATCCATACCTCAAGTACCATGATCGGGTCAACCTCAAACTGTAATTGCTGATTAATATATGGTATTTTGTTTCCTGTTTGAATATCCTGTAATAAAATCATGTCTCTGAAGTGATTAGCTGTTTATTTCCTTCACACGACTGCTAGTTCTGGAGCAAACTAGAAAATAAGGGAGGAAATGTGCAGACCTTAAATCATTATAGATAATCATTATCAGACTATAATGAGTAAAGATAATGTTATTAGAATAATAAAAAGAAGAAGAAACATTCACTCCAGGGGAAGTTGTCACACCAAGATATGTTTTAAGTCACAGGTTGATAAAATAATAGCATAGAGATTCAAACACAAGCAGTTTCAAAGTTTTGCTTCATATTTAATGGCTGTATGTCAATTCAGCAACAGACGTACTTAACTGAGTGTAAAGATAAATTGATAGCCATAAACCGTCATGTCATCACATCACTCCTTGTAATTCACAATCAAGTTGAAGATTTAAGTATTTTGAGATTCTGGCCTGCCAGAACAAAACAATTTTAGGACAACATAGTAACGTGTTTCTTCTTCATCAATAAAGTGAAAGTGGCAAGATTCTGTCAGTAAGTAAGACATGTTACTCATACGTATGTATGGACAACTGAAAGAGTCAATTTAAGATTTCCTGTCCTTCCAACAAAGCACTTGAAAATAACTGACAAAAAAATGAAGTGTTTATCAGCAAGGCATTGGAAGAGGCCCAGAACAGCTTCTCACAAAATCACTTAAGAAAACCATTTTCATACAAACTAATAACAAACATGCAATGATGAATTTATCAATCTACGCACAAGTATACAAATCTGCTACTTAGCATCAACGTATTTGTTGTATTTTAATAGAAGGAAATCACTTCCAACACTAACACTGAAACCACTAATGCTGCAACACAGATTTCAGATCATTATCACAGGCCAGAATTTATCCTGTTTTATTTTTTTTTTTTACCATTTACCCTTTAGAAGGACGTTTCGTGTGCATAACAAGTGTATCTACAACATCAGAGTGAATGACGTGTAAACAGAACAATTGTACCTGAGAAGCTTTTGATTCAAACTTCAAACCACTGTAAATGATAGTCAATTAAATCTTTGCAGCTCTAATTCCAACCATCAGTAACACATAGTGATACGTTGTGTAAAAATGTTGCCAAGGCTCAGTGAATACGTACATAGGGGATGAAAACATACAAAGACACAAGTGTATCACCTCTTGCTGTTGGCAAAACACGTCCCCAATATTAACTGCCCAAAGATTGTAAACCTGCAAACTGATACAATTATTCTTTTGTATTCCTAAAAAATAGAGGCAGCAAGTAGAAGGCAAGAACCTGGGGTTTGGAGTTGCTCAGTGAACAGCAGAGTATTACACAGTGATGTCAAACATGAAAAAGAACCATGTTATATATATATTTAACTGACTGATAGCCCATTTCTGTGTGCTGCTACAACTTACAGTGATGTATTCCTAATACACTGGCCTTAAATTGCAGAAGCAACATAAATCTTTTGAATAGCATTAAATTACACTGAAACTAGATAGAACTGGACAGTAGATTGTCAAAACAGTCTGCTCCACTGAGATAATTTTATTTCTGATAAAAACGTAATTACATTACACAAGTAATTATTTCTTTATCAGGCAGTAAATAACAATGAGGTTAAATCATGGGCGATAATGTTCAGATAGAAATTTGTGATGATTAATAGGAATTTTTGGCCATTTCTGAGTATTGAGGGCGGTAATTGATGTGCTAAACATAGTGCAAGGTGTTTTTAAAAAGAACATAATTGTGTTTGTCATACTTATGGCCTGTTGAGACATTTTCTATTTTAATATTTTTCCTATCGCTTTCTATAAGGCTTTTATGCAGAGGTAAAACATAGAATATTGTATGCCACTGCTGTCTGACTTTTTCCATTACTTAAAAGGAAGCCTTATAGGAACATGTTCTGGGGTAATTACTTGACTGATTTTTTTCAATACCTTGTAGCGATAATTCATCAGTGCAGATTGCATTGGCTCAGAAATCTTTCTGCAAACCAAAGAGATGAAGGGTTAGAAAACAGAAAACCTTTTCTTTTGATCTGTGGCTTGTAACACATTCTCAAACAGTGACTATGTCACTCACAATGCCAGCTGTAATATTCAGTGACAATACATTCTGTTTCATAAACTGGGGACTAATGACTGGAAGACATACATGCAACTGTCTCTCCAAACCTGATATAAAAACAATCAAATCAGTAAAATGATAAACACAAACTGTACATAAATACAAAACATATTCAATAGCCCACAAACTAAAAATGTCTGTCAGCATGGAACCCATTCAGTCTTGTGTTCTGCCTCAGTGTCACAAACCACATTTTTTATCATGAGCCACAAGCTATATACTATATATAGAGGGGTCATAAGTCACTTTGGTTATACCTTATTCCAGAACAAGGCTGCTTAAAACATGCAGCTTTTGGCCGTACAGTATTTTTTTCCTGTCTTCTTTTCCTTGCAGCGAAGGCAGCTGAAGTAGTCTTGAGGACACAGTTTCACATGGCTTCATTGTATGAAGAAAGGGCACTCCTGGATCTCGTGAGAGGCCTTAAGACTCTAGGAGGAGGCTAAATAGACCGAGGGACAGATGGAGATGAAAGGAAAAAGGGAGATGAGGTTAAGTCAGCTAACAGCCACCAATGGTTGTAGAGGAAATTGCACATTATTCATATGCTCATTTTTTTGGAATGCATATTTGTACGTTGACATGCATTAACATTTATGAATGAATACCTTGCTGGAATTTAATTGTTTCAGGGACTGTTTTCTGATTTATTGGAATTGTTACTTTGAATTTGACACAAAACGTAAAAGGTCATATCGGTGGTGAAGTACAATGGAAAACAATGCGTGTCCACTTATCCACCTCACTGGATGTCACTGGACATGTTTGCGCTCCTCTCATTCCTCATTTGCAAACATGTGAGCCATTGCATTCAAGAGGGGTCTAATCAAAAGCACACAATCATTTGCACTAAATTATCATTCCACTAAAACTAATGCAGCTTTATCAGTGTAGAGATCCTATTAGCAGCCAGAAGTGAGAGAATATTGGCCCATAATGATTCGTTTAGATGCACAGCAGTAGAAATTAGTGAATCAGTGGGTTAATCACCACTCTCAAGGGGCAGTTAGAACCAGGCAGCAGCTGAGCAGCCATGTTTACAAGGCAGTACCTCAGGAGCCTTCCTCTTAATCAGCCTGAGCTGTGGTGAGCTTGATGCTGGCTGCACCCCTTTCCCCACCACCTCAGGCTGTTCTGGAGTTGGAGGAGTGGGGGGTGGTGAAGGTGTGGAGGGTGGAGAAGGTGTGGAGGGTGGAGAGGACTGGGGTGTCAGTGAGGGCGAAAGGGGTGTGGGTTTAGGCTGGGGCTCAAAAGGCACAAGAGTCGGGGACAGCAACTCCTTGGTGTCCCAATGGTCCAGCACCTCATATTCAGTCATGTCAAAATCCTGCGCTGAACCGTGAAAAAGGACGGTGGAGGGGAATGAACAACAGGCCTGCATACATGAATTCGGTCTCTGGCCTAGTAAATTGAAAGCGGTAGCCAAATATTTGACTGTAATTGCTGTAGTGCGGCAACTGATTTTAGCCTGTGGTGGTAATGAAAGTTCGTATCATTGGACAGAGCAGAGACTGACTATCTGAGTAGGAACGGTTAGCTTGAGCCAATAAACGCACAAACGAGTTCAACAAGCTTTGTCCTATTAGCTTTCTCTGTACTGCTTTTCAATATATGCAGACTTATGTCCATTCAAGTGAATTTCAACAGCATATATAGTAACACCATGACAACTGACAGCAGAGAGTTAATTTAAATGTGGAGAATATACTCACCACATATAAAGATTAACAGAAATAGTCCTTGTTAAATAAAATGTTAGTTATACCTCAGGTTTACAGATATTTCTATCTAATGTAAAATAGTTAGGTTAGCAAAACATGATGCAAAACGTTTTTCCACATTTGAGATTTCAAAATTTCAAAAAATTTAACTGCAAAGGCATGATCTCAATATGGAACAATAATTATGTAACAACACAATAAAACAAACGATATATTTCCACATGGAATGGAGCCATGGAAAATGACACAAGCTACATGTGGGTTTTTCACAGGATGGTTAGCCTGGCGGGCCAGTGGGGCCAGTAGGGCCTGACCTTTAGCTAGACAGCGATCCAAACAGGAAGACAGATTTGAGGTTAGGGGGGACTCAGGAAAGCGAAGGTACTGAACAATATCTGCAGGCTTAAACAAGCTTGAACAGGAAGTTAAAAAAAACCTGTATGATTATGTGTGCTAAACAAAAGAAACAAGCACCACTCCTAGAGCGCAGACCTTTTATTTTGATGCTCAAGCAAGCGTACCGAATATGTCTGGTGAACAGTCAATGTGTTACCCCTGTTTTATCATTGTGCCATATTATAAAAGTAGCATGATATATCCTGATATATTCTCAACCACACAATAGAACTTTAATATGCCTCCATAAAACTATCCAACTGTATGCTCAACAGGTCGATCTCTATAGCAGCTTTTACTTTCTTAGTGTTTGGTGGCAAGAGTCAGTGTGCCAGTATAGTATTCTCACCCTTGCTGTAGCTCTCTGACTTGCTGCGCATCATGGTTCTGGCCCTGTGTGGTGCTGACGCAGGCTGAGTGGTGACAGAGTCGGTGTTGGTGGGGTCAGACTGGTAGGAAGACAGATCCTGCATGCTGAAACTTCTCAGTCTGTCTGACAGGACTCCTTGGCCCTAGAAGGGAAAAGAGAACATACATGCAATTATATATTTATATTCTTAGATCGGCAATATTGTGGTAATGGATCCTAGTCGTACTCCACAAAGAGTAGAGGCTTTATTCAATAGGCCTCCTTCACTAAGTTAAAGGCAAAAAAACACGACCATACCCCCAGGTCTGTACAAATCAAATATTCAGAGTCAGCAGTACCTTTGTTGCAGCCATGACCGCAGCTGTGGCTGCAACATTCAGCCCTTTCCTCCCAAAATGCACCAGGGTGTCATAGCTTTTGTCCTTCGCTTGGCAGAGATAGTCATCAATGTCCTGGCGTACAAAAAAATATATACATAAATTTTCTGTTTCTTGACAGACTTCAAGTGAGGCAAACTATTTTATTTTATGCACTATGTTTTATGTTTTATGATAAACAAATCGATATTTTAATTGCATTCATTGTTTTTAAACAGGTGCTTTATCTTTCATCTGATTCTGTGTCTGTTGTTCTCCGCCCAACTCTCTGACGTGTTTCCTGGCCCAAATATGAAGTAAAAAGGAAAGGAGAAATGGTGAATACCATGACATTTCCTTTCTCCGGTCCAGCCAAAAAACTTGTAAAAACAAACTGGCACAAAGAGGCACGTCTGTCCTCTAGATAGTTGATTACACGTGAAACTCAAATTCAGACACAGACACATAACTACACAAACTAACCTAAAGCATACGTTTTTCATCTAAGCAATATTTTCATCTAAGCCCCTCTCCCTTGAAATGCACCAGAGGAGGAAAAGGAAGATGAGACAGATTTCACCTTCTCTTTTGAGGAAAGCGTGGGATGAACAAACTTCCTGTAAAGCACACTGGAGCCTTTAGTGTAAGGGGACAGTAACCACACCACAAAGGCTATCTTCAGTTCATAGTAGAAAGGGATCCTGCAGCGAAGATAAAAAATGATGGAGCCATTGCTAAAGCAAACCTTGATGGTATGTCACACGTTTTTCCCATGTGAATGACTGTAACTTCAAAGAAACAAACCTGACTACTTGTATTATCGGATAAAAACACAAACAATCAAAATGCATTTTGCGACAAAGAAACATATTTCACTTACATAATAATAACAAACATTTTCACTTACCAACAAAGAAACATATCCGTCAATACTTCCACAGTGGTGAATAGGGCAAATATTATCCAGTACATCATCCATTTTACCTGAAAATGGAATGGAACAGGGAAAGATAATTCACGTAACTATAGATAACACCTTGTAGAGTCATATTTTTGTAAAGCAGGGGTCACGTATATCATGTCACTGAATGTGACATGTTGCATAAAAACAATATACTTACATATTCTCTCACATCTTTTGACTTCACAGCTTTATAGGATGAGTATGCAGGATATAGTGTACCAAACACAAGTCTAGAAGACAAAGAAAAATGTGCCCATCAACCCCATCAGCCAAAAATATACACCAGTGAAAACATCTAAATAAATATGAATAGTATATCCTGACAAGCCACTTCAAAATGTAAATAAATATACTTATGGATAATATATCCTGGGATTCATTTGAAAATATTCTGTACTATGTATGTAAATCCCTGTAAATGCATGCAGGCCATCTATGAAAGTGGCCATATTAGTAGTACTGGCATCCATATATTGGACATATTTGTGGTCAAAAGATACTATTTTTTTTATATACGTAGTTTCCATATGTCAATACATCCTATCTATGTTGAATGCACTTATTGTAAGTCGCTTTGGATAAAAGCGTCTGCTAAATGACTGTAATGTAATGAAATATTTTTTGGGCCTATGGGTCCTCATGATGAGAATGAAGATCAGCTCAGGCAGGTCAGAACAAGATATATCAGAAAATGTCCAACCAACCTCTACCTCAGTGCACAGGGCCGATTTGACTAAAAGGATAAACGTGCCAATATGCGAGCTAAAATTAGCCTTTGTTCACTTTTTTTAAGAAATGTCTACTCGGGTGTAGACACCTGTGCTGCTGACTATACAGTCGCGGACAGGACCCTGTTGAAGTTTAACAGCCAGGCAACAGCTGTGAGTGTGACCTGATCAAATTACTGACCTACATAAAGTTGCACCGTGCTGGCCTGGACTCTAGGTAAGTGTGCTATTATGGAGTTTAGACACAGAAGGACAGCCAAAATAAATATATCAGCTCTAGGTGAAGCGAAATGTTCCTGTTCGAGGCTGGATATCCCAAATGACAGCCTAAATGACACGGGCTCGGATAACTGGGGCTATTGCCATTTGTTCCAGGACAACCCCATATGTAACAGGATAGTGTAATCTAAATTTAATTGCCTCACTATTTTGAGGTTTGGGTAGGCTATAAGTCTACTCCGCACGGTCTGTAATGGCGGTGATTCATATCTTGTACCAGTAAAATGGTCAATACAGTCATAAATGGGACCCCATTGTTTCATATGGGATACATTCATAATGATGTGGGAAATAAGCACACGGGGCTTAGTATCATGAACAACGCTTGCATTGTAACCTGAGAAGGATGACCCATCCCTTTTGTTTTCCCGATACAGGACATCAACACAGAATAGCTTCACTAGCAGCCGCTCCGGTTAATCCAGTCCCCTCGCAAGTGAGATTGACGGATCGTGTCAATATGAGACTCATCTTATTTCTGAGCAGACTAGCACCTTATAAATAATATAGATAATTTGCCCAATCACGTCATGTCGTTGTCTAGAAGGAAAAGAGCACTTGGTAAACACAAAGAATGTCAAGCTACTGAATCATGACAATCTATTTAGAAATACTCAAGGTCTACGGGCCCAGCTATTGTATTCCTGCTGAAATAGCAAAGTACTCTACTGTAAAAATAGGACTGCTGTTCAGCTAAAAAAACACGAGAGACCACCCCCCCCAAATCACAATTCACGGCTGATTCTGCTTAGAAATAAGACCTAAATTGGATCGGGTCGCTCATGCACCTGGGTAATGAGCATCTTAAAGCCGCGCAATAATCGAAACGCTGTTTTGTCCTCGCTTGCTATTATTCTATTATATCACAGAGAATATGTTAATAAAAAAGATGACTTACACCACAAGTCTAGAGATAATCCAGGAGACCATTGCGCTGGGAAGGCGAGAGGACGCGCTGTCTGCGGGGAGGAGCTTCTTCAGTTGACAGGCGCGTCAGGGCGGCAGCGTCCGGACGCACACAGGCGGCAACGTGATGCAGGATAAACGGCATATAGCCCTCATCCTTAAATGGCAGCGTTGTCATGCATGGAAAACACCGGTTTGGTAAAACTCTCAGGTATCCAGCATGTAGGTTGGCTGAATCTGTGCCTTGCAGCAGTAATTTACCAGTTAAGAGTCACAGGTTATGGGGCAGTGATGTAGTGGTAAATCAAAAGGTGGAGCAACTATGACCTCTATTTGGTGATCATCATAAGGTAAACTATCAATATAAACAAAAATCCCAAAGTATTAATTTGTGCAATTTCCCCTTTATAACATATCCTCATATATCTTGCATCAGTTTGATACTACTTACTATGATGTATACATTGAATTTACCTCATACTGATGAATGTCAAGTTTAACAGGTTGGTTAACTCTATGCTGCAAATAAACAGGTGGGTAAAGTGAGTTTAGGCAGGTTTAGCCACACACTACATCCCTAGTTAAGGGGCAAAATACCAACCAGTAAAAATCTGGATAAACATGTGCAGGAATAACAGAAATGTCTAGACCTCTAGTCCTCAAACCTAAAAACACCTGTACCATTAGACCTTGGTTTTGCCCAGCCTCTACCCTACCCTAGCCAGAGAACAGAGTCAGGGTTTTGTTGCAGTACAACAAAAGCTGCTAAGGGAGGGCTGTGGCTGGTAGAAATCTAATCCTTTTGTCCACTTGAAAACCAAGGGGAAAGCTCCAAAACAGAGTACCCTAAATGCACCACGTCAGACTGAGACAATGAAATGCTTTCAAATTCTGTTCCTACTTAAAAACACAAACACATAACACAAACTATACATATAAACAAGCATAACACAATGTAATTCTACTTCTTGAAGCTCACAGGTAAAAGATAAAAAATGGTCAGAAATTAATCATTCACCTTTGTTTCTGAGCCATACCTTGAGCCTGATTATTGGTACAATGCAGTCTCTGGACTGCACAAAGGTTAAAAGCAGCAGCCATTTAGCCCTTTACTGTTGAAACAGTTTGGTTTCAACTATAGAGGGCCGTTTGTCTCAGTAGCATCAAATTGTTGGTACAGTACAGTTTGTGGACTGCCGAGCGGGTTGTTGCTAGCCAGCAGGGTCAGATGTCGCAGCATCTTATTCCTGACGAGACTGAGGATGTAAGTCTGACAGTTAGTGTTTATTGTGATGCTGAATGTCTACGTTAAGTCAGCATGAGTGTACTCAATACTGAGAGTAGGGTGGAGGAGGGTGTTGGATCCAGGAAGTCAGAATTCGCTGCTGAGCCTGGGTGCTGTGGGTCTGATTCAGTGATAGGTGGTGCCCACCTGATAACTCAAATGAAATAGATCCTTTGTATTGGTAATTGTGACATTTGTTCTTAAAAGTTTATTTTCATATTTTCCCACCCACATAGAAAAGTATACACACAATAATTTCACAATACACAGGTTCTGCACTAACCAACCATTTCCCTTGTATCCTGCTCAAATGTAGGAGAAGGAAATTATTGTGATGCTGAGGCAAACACTTAACAGGCTGAATCTTATTGTACAAAATCAGTTAGGGCAGTATGCGTGCATTATTCTGACAAGCTTACTTGCATACACATAGAACCACATATAATATAGATACATTTTGACTGTACAGAAAATTAACTACCAAAAGAGAAAACTCTGCCCTTTACCTCTAGTGTTTCAGATAATATAGACTAATTTAATAGTGGCTTAATGTTGCTTAAGAATTTAGTAGAACAGATTAGGACTAACTCTGATTAGTAATCTAGAACGTGAGTTGCATTCAACATTTATGTGCAGGGTGGGTCCCATCAACAATTATTCCATTTACTTGTCTGGAATAAATATATCCAAGTACCTCCACCATGGGTCCACAATTTAGGACAGAATAATATGATGAAGCACTGTAGGCACAGCAGGCTTTTCATACTTACATAACATACAACTGTCTTATATTTTACTTTGGATAATATCAGGACTTACCTAGGCTTACCCCTGATGAAAGAAAAACAAAACAAAACACTTTAACCTTTTGTTCAGGCTGACAAGACCAAACAGTCTAAAAAAAACGTTTTTAAACACAGAACTGTCTTAGCTCAACGCGAACCCAAAATGATTATGTGAAAATATGATGAAGCAGAAAGGATGCTTGGTACTGTAAACCCTACAGCAAAATTGTCTCTGTCCATTATTGGGCCACCTTAGCTCCTCAGAGCTGCCAATCTTGACTGCATCTCTTCAATGTCCTCCTCTGACTCATCCTCTGAAGCTGCAGTGGCTCCAGCAGGCTCCATTTCAGGCAGGGCGTCCGTGACTTTGCTGGGTGCTTTGCCAAGGGCACCTAACAAAGCAAATACAAACATTAAAAAGAAGTTCCAATATGATGATAATAATAATATTAATAATAATAATAATAATAATAATAATAATATGTGGTATAATTCAATGCAAATTCATAGTATTTCAACACACTACCACAAAGAGATAGAAAAAATGGAAAGGTAACATAGTATATACTACCAGTTCCATAGCCACAGTATATAACTAGCAACTTGTAGTCCTTGTTTAAGAATCTTTTTACCTGCTGTGATGTCGAAGAGGATCTTGTCAACCTCCTCCTCTGCTGCTTCCTCCATCTCCTCTCCATCTTCCATGCTTTCAAATGTGTCCTCCAGCATTTCCTCAATGATGCCAGCCTGAAAGATGAACAGGTACAATACACAAACCATGTGTTAAATATATCATTTAGTGTACAATTTCTAATATATAGTTGTAGGAGAAGTGTGCACAATGACATGGCATTTCTACTTTTGTTCAGAGAGAAATAATGGTAGCTGGTGATCTAGAACTAGGGCAATGGACATCAGCAGTGTGTTTCATTCCTTGTAGTTACTAGGGTGTAAATGGGAGCCAGCTTATGTGAGATAGTGCTGACCTTCATCATCTCCTTTGATAGCTCCCTCATGGTGGCCTGGATCTCTGGGATTTTGACTAGGCTCTGCATGGCTTTCATTACCTCTGTGCTCTTCTGTAGGGCTCCTGCTACACGCAATACAGCTAGAAACACACACAAACAAGATTCTTTTGCTGACATTGCTGAGAAAAACATGTTGTATGCTATCTATTCAGAAACGAGATCAACTAGAACACAAACACTGAAAAACTAAAATGAGCATGAACATCCATGCAAACCCTGGAGCTTAGTACAATAAAGAGTGGTCTTCTAAACACAACTAAATAAAGCAATTTGAGTTATAACACAATAAAGCCTTTTGTCCCAATCTAATGACCCACTAGCTTCCTGCACACACTCACAAAGCTGATTCTTCATGCTGAGTAGTACAGAGTTCATCTGGGCTTTGGAAGCATAAAGTTTGCTGACAGCCCGCCTTGACTGAATCAGCTCCTTTGCAAGAACTATACATACATCCCTCTGGCCCTTTTTAGCAGCATCTTTGATGGATCTTTTGACTTTTTCTTCTTCTCTCTGAATGTCTGAGAAACAACAGAGTATGTCATTACATTTTACGACACAAAACCAAGTATAACTATAACTATAACCAACTATAACTAATATTAAGTCAACAGACTGTAATAAAATATAAAAAAACACTGCAAAAGTACCCATCTTTACAAGTCATTTAATCTAGCATAATATAGTGTTAGAAATGTAATTTTCTTAAAAAAGTGAAAAAAAAATCTGTCAATGAGTGAGGTAATTGCAGTGGTTTCAAATGCAAATCAAAAATTTTCTTGAACCAAGTGTAATTTCTCCTCTTTACTGGTCGAGTGATCTTATTCTGTCTTGTTTAAAGATATTCCACTTGAAACAAATTGAATTATTTCACCGCCTTTACAGGATTGTTCATTTTATTTCAGAAAAATAAGATTTGAATAAGACAGAATAAGACACTAAATGGATGAATAGGATGTATATTTTGTAGTTAACTTATTATTTCTAATGTTAATACATTTAGAAGTGTTGTCTAGGATCAACAAATGTTGACTAATGCCTCACCTCGAATTTGTCTGTCAATCACTCTCATTTCCTTCCTGATCTTGAGAGACCATTCATTGATCTGAAATGGGTGAGAATTATTATTATTTTTTCAGATTGTGTTAATGTTAGGTTGAGATTGTGATATTTCTAATGGATGCCTTGATAGATAGATAGATAGATAGATAGATAGATAGATAGATACGTTATTGATCTCCGGGGGGAAATTCTTGGGTACAAAACACAAAAAAACAAAGGCCTTGTAAATATGCAAGCGAATAATACACGTTACATAAGACTAAATATGTGTAAATAGGCCTTAACAGATCATATTCTTTGCTGACAAAATCAGGGTTTGTTTACATCCGAGCGACTGACAGCTGACTTGTGTTAGCTTGTGTGCTAACTAGCTATCTGTCCAACAGTGCAGAAATCAAATTAGATTGTCTGATCGGTTGTTGAAACACAGTGACGCACTTATAGAACAAACGAAGACAAACATAATACAGGGTGACGTTAGCTAGCTGAAGTTATTAGGGCTGCCCATCTAAGGTAAACTAGACTAGCTATCAAGCTAGCTAGGAGCAGCAACAGTTTGGAATCAAGCTAGACTGATTGCTAGCTAGGCTAGCGAACGCACCATCGCATTCTTAAGCAGCTAGCTAATGTAACTACCGGGTTAAACCCTCTGCAATATTTCTGGTCTTCAGCATCCTGTACTCACCAGGTCTTTTGGTGGTTTCTCGTGTGTTCTCCCGAATAGCCCCATTGTAACTTCGGCGTTAAATGCCTAGCTAGCCTATCCAAGTACCTTGGTTGATCAACTGGCACTTCCGGGTCCAGTTTTTTTTTTTTTTTGGCACAGGCCTAATTCGAATATGACCAAACACATGCCTCCCTTTCCCTTTCCTACTTCGACAAGCCTCCCACAGACAGTCTGGCTACTAGATCCCCAAACAGTGGTGAATAGGGCAATAGGGTTATCTCAGCTAGTTGAAATTTGGACAACACAAATTGAGAGGAATTACCAATTTTCAAGGTTTATTCAATTCACTTATTTTTGTAACACATTATTATGTGAGTCATTATAACAGGATGACATGGATACCCTTAACCAAAATTCTTAAAAGAAGACTAGAATACTAGACCCAGACCATGGTCCTAAAAGACATTTCTACTTCTGCCACTATATGATCTTTTTATAGCTATGAAATTCCCTGGATGCACCTGTCAATATGGACAGCTGGACACAGGCCATATTGCAATTACACACAAAAATGAACAAGCAAAATAACTAATACTAACACTAAACTTAATGAATGTACAAAATACACAGCCAAACCCAGCCCAGGATGGTCACCAGACGTTCTTTTTCTTGTTTTTTATGTACAGGAAAAAACATGCAAAATACACATAAGCAACAGGATACATGTTTCTTGATGATGTCACTTAGATATATAAATAATTAAATATAAATGCACTGTTCATCACGGATGGTCACCGGACCACTCCTGTTCTACTGTTCGTGACGTACACATCGGTCCCCTTTCTAGGGGTTCTAGATTTTTCTCTTATTGATTGATTCTCGCACCAATCAAGTAAGGCCTTGGGTGCGACGCAACCAATCACAGACGACCGGGGGCGGGCTTAAGAAGCAGCCTTTGCAATTGCGCATGTTTGTTAGCGCTGCCGGGTGATGTTTCGACTGCCTAGTTAGGAGTCGGAGAATCCTCTAGACATCATCGCTCACTGGGATTAGATTGAATGAGTTTGCTATAAACAGCTCGTCTTACATAACAGCTAGTAAAGCAGTTAGCACACTGAGCTAGCCTTCTCTCATTCATTCTCAGAACAAAGGGCGGTATTAATTACATTCCTATTTCACTGCGGAATAGACCACCATAATATATATTTTTTTCTCCTGTCAAGTGCGATCGTTTTGGAGTATAACTGAGGTGGACTGAAGAGCGCTCACTATGTCAGTGGTAGGCATTGATGTGGGTTTCCAAAATTGTTACATCGCCGTGGCCAGGAGCGGTGGCATTGAAACCATTGCCAATGACTACAGTGACAGATGCACACCGTAAGTATATCATTAACATCACCGTGAAATGTAGCTATGAGTTTGTTACGCAATGTTAGCAACTGGAGGCACACTCACTGAGTACTGATGACACAGACAGCAGAGGAGGTGATGGATGTGGATCCAAGGTGAGGTGTGTAACTGTTGGTTAATTCACTGTCATAGCAGTTTGATGTACGTTGAAATGTCGCGTGTCTCGGTTGCACTGTGAAATGACCTTCTCTAGGCCGAAAGGTATCTCTGTCAAACGTGGAAATATCATACCATGACACGCACTTTGCTTTGCGAGCGCATTGCGCGTCTAAATTGAGATAGGCAATTAAAAGAAGACAAGAGGTCCTCTATGGACTGTTAAGATATTAGAATATGTGTCAAAGAAAAAATAGGCTTTGACATGTGACATGGTGATAGTGCGTCTATTACGGCCTACCAAAAGACTACATCTTCTGAGCAACCCTGTCAACGAGAACCAGCCTATAGAATTTAAGGAATTAAAGGCTAGTGTTTATCCTATTGGAAAAATTGTTTGAATTATACAATTATAGAGGCAACAATAACATCAAATACCTAGGTAGGCCTCTGTTTCTGGAGGGAGAAGTGGCAGACAAACTGGAATGCTTTTTCTGCAGCATCTATACTGAAAATAGAGATATGGAGCTGGGGTAGGAGCATGTGCATTACACCTTTAATCCCTAATGAATTGAATGGAGATATTTTTGAAGAGGGGTGGAACCAGAGGGTGACCTGTCACTGCCAACTGCTGAAATGGATCCCTCAAACCAGTGTATCTAGAAGGATTCGTCTTTGTCAGTAACACAATGCATTACTGTTTGTCTGCTAAAGGAAGTGTTAAATGAGTTTGAGAAGTGATGTTTTAGGGGAAGATCAGCTTACTTTTGAAGGTGAACCGCTCTGTCTCACTGCCCTAGTTTTGTAGTTCTTCTTCAGACTCCCTTGTGGACTTCCCTTAATGTCGAGCTGTCTCTCAACGCTCTCCTGACAGTTCTGCCACATCTTTTAACAGGATCATTATAATGTATCTAATTTGTTGATATGTTTTTATTCCATCAAGAGCTTGTGTGTCTTTGGCCTCCAAAAACCGCATCATTGGAAATGCAGCCAAGAGTCAAGTAAGATCAATCGTGGCAGTCACATTTACATAATAATTTATAGTTACATTATCCTCTGAAACATTTAATAAGGATCTCCTTATTTCAGATTATAACAAACTTCAAAAACACAGTCCACGGCTTCAAAAAGTTCCACGGCAGAGCATTTGATGACCCATTTGTCCAGGGAGAAAAACCCAAACTGCCTTACAGTTTGCATAAGCTGGCCAGTGGAAACACTGGGATTAAGGTAAAGCACTGTACACATTTCCAGTGTGTTCCTTTCTGCTGTGTCGCTTTCTCTCTGACCCTGACCGTGTACTCTGTTGTCAATATGCCTTTGTTCTTTTAGTTCAGTTGTCAGTGTATTTTGTTACTGCACTTAACCTCCAAGCAACCTATAAGAAACTCCTGCTTTGGCTTTCAAGTTGCTTTGAATTTGGTTTGAATTACCTGATTTGTGCTGCATTTACAGGTACGCTATTTGGATGAGGACAAAGTGTTAACAATTGAGCAGATAACAGGGATGCTGTTGACCAAACTGAAGGAGACGTCTGAGAGTGCCCTGAAGAAGCCAGTGGTGGACTGTGTCATATCTGTGAGTGACGGAAACATGACACAGAACCATTAAACCACACCATTTCTGAAATACCTCAATGTGTGACTGATTTGATTTGTGCTTCTTATATTGTACAGGTCCCAAGTTTTTTCACAGATGCTGAAAGACGATCTGTATTTGATGCAACTCAGATCGCAGGGCTGAACTGTTTGCGTTTGATTAATGATACCACTGCAGGTCAGTGTTGTTATTAAAGTTGCTCGTAGTGAAATTTCTGGAGTGGGTGCATAGCAGCAAATTGGAAGGGTACTAAGAGTCTCGGGATCTGTAACCAACTTCAAGTGTTCAGGTATTACCATTATTATAAAAGATGATGATAGTCCTTTAACTTTGGGTTTTCCCCTTACGACCATTACTTATTGGAAGTGAAACCTGTGTGAGATTAACAGTGAAGCCATATAACTTTGTAGCAATGTAAAGTGAAATAATTTAAGTTAATAACACAACAAAAAGTAAAATGTCTGCATAAACGTTTGAGCACAAGTTAATAAATTTTTACTTGTGTGTTATGTGTATTGGGATTCCTAGTGGCTTTGGCCTATGGGATCTACAAACAGGACCTTCCTACTCCAGAGGAGAAGCCAAGAAATGTGGTGTTTGTGGACATAGGACATTCATCATACCAGGTTTCCATCACTGCCTTCAACAAAGGCAAACTTAAGGTTAGCATTTCCCTTTTAGGTCAACGTAACACTTCAGCTTTTATTGCACTGTATCTTTAAACCCCTAACTCAATGGCAATTTGTTCCCTCAGGTCCTTGCCACAGCATTTGACCCTTACCTTGGCGGGCGTAATTTTGATGAGGCATTGGTGGATTACTTCTGTGAGGACTTCAAGGGAAGGTACAGACTCAACGTGAGGGAGAACCCAAGGGCCGTCCTGCGGCTGTACCAGGAGTGTGAGAAACTGAAGAAGCTGATGAGCGCCAACTCCTCCGATCTGCCTTTGAACATAGAGTGCTTCATGAATGACATTGATGTTACCGGCAAGATGAATAGGTACAGACGATGTGTTTTTTATCCTCCATCTTGTATGTTTATGATGGAAATCTAGCTCAAATTGGATGGAAATTAAGGCTTTTTTTTTTATTCCTGCTCGTCATCATCAGGGGCCACTTTGAAGAATTGTGTGCGCAATATCTGCTGAGAGTAGAGCTGCCACTGAAAGCAGTTCTTGAACAATCAAGTACGCCTTTCAAGTTTGGTTGAATTCAAGGAAATAGTTTGACTACCAATAGAAAAACGAAGAATCCAATCAGTCCTGTGTGTGTTGTGTGACAGAGCTGAGCCGGGATGAGATCTATGCAGTGGAGGTGGTGGGAGGAGCCACCAGAATTCCAACTATTAAAGATCGGATCACCAAGTTCTTTGGCAAAGACATCAGCACCACACTCAATGCAGACGAGGCTGTTGCCAGAGGTTGTGCTCTTCAGGTATGATTCTCCTCTGACATCGATGGGATTTTATAGCTAATGGCTTTCTGATATATTTGTTTTGATCCTTTTATTTCACTGCGCTTAACTTTGTGAAGAAAAGTGCTATACAAATATAGCTCAGTAATAAATCATGTAATGTAGTACACTCATAGTATAATAACTTTTAGGATATTAAAGGATATTCTTTTATTGTTTGATATTAGGTCTGCACTGATTTTATGCTAGTGCTGCATTTTAGAAAGCAAATACATAGTTTTTCAATGTTTCTCTCTTTATGTCTGTTTGTTGTTGTGGTGTGTGTGTGTTGAATGTTTGTGTGTAGTGTGCAATTTTGTCACCAGCATTTAAGGTGCGTGAATTCTCCATAACTGATGTGGTTCCCTTTCCCATTACACTGCGCTGGAAATCACCTACAGATGATGGAGTCGGGCAAGGACACTTTATCTTTCTGAATTAGCCATATGAAACAAATAAATCAAGAAAGATGGCCAACTAGCTTAGTTGTGTCTCGACTACCTAACTTCTCTTTTACTGTATTCTTGTCACAGAGAGTGTGAGGTGTTCAGTAAGAATCACGCCGCTCCATTTTCCAAAGTAATCACCTTCCACAAGAAGGAGCCCTTTGACCTTGAAGCCTTCTACAGCAGCCCACAAGAACTCCCTTACCCGGACCAGAGGATAGGTACTGGTGCTATTTCTGCCCTCTGAAGGTCAAAGAGCCTGCCTGTGAACCAAAGACTAGCCCTTCTTGTCTGGATATCTGGCTCTGTTTACCAGCCACAGAAATCTACATTATGAGAGTTGAATGATGAATGTACCCTAGGTAGTGTTTCTGGGTGGCCCATTTGTGGCTGAGTCCCTATAGGAATCTATAACCTGGATGGTAATTGTCCCACAGAACACTGATGGGCCCTAATAAGGCAGACAGCCATCATCATAGTCTAGCTTTTTTTTACGTCTGTGTGCAGTCTCAGGTGGGATATTCAGGTTGAAACATATTCCATCACCAGCTTCCACTTGTCTCTAAAGGAATTCTCTTGAGAGCCTGTAAATTCTGAAGCATGCTTGTCAAAGTGAAATTATTTTGAATGAACCACTCACTCTTTCTCTCTCTCTTTTTCCCAGGATGTTTTTCAGTGCAGAATGTGGCTCCCCAGCCAGATGGAGACAGCTCTAAAGTGAAGGTCAAAGTGCGTGTTAATGTCCACGGCATCTTCAGTGTATCTAGTGCCTCTCTGATCGAGAAGCGAGAAGGAGAGGACACGCAAATGGAAATGGAGCCTGTGGTGCAGAATGAAGGCAGGGCAGAGGACCAGGTAATTTATTTTTGACATACTTTCCCCATCAGCGTCTGGCCCTTTTGTTCAAACATCACACAGCAAATCAATCCTCTGTGATTCTCATTTCATCTTCTAATCTTTGTTCTTCTGCCTGATGAGTTTTTGTTTTTGTGTTTTTTACGACCATTTTTGTCAGTTCTCGGGTTTGAAGCTGCATTCTCCTCTGCTGTGCTGGTCTCATGGTTACAGAAGCTAAAACCTTGTTTATTTTAAACATTCAGGAAAGTGTGTGATTACAGAGATTGTATGTAGCCATTTATATTAGTTGTTAGTCAACACAAAAATACTCCATATATGCTCCACATCTTCATATCTAATCATTAGAAGACAATAATCCCCCAGGCCATAAGCACATTAACTGCCGTCCATGTTAACACGAGGGGTGTGCATCTTAAATAAAGCTGGTTCACACTGTTAAGATAATTCTAACATAATAATGCAAACATTATAAAGACAATCTGTCAGTCCCATCTGTATTTGCTTGGATAATGCCATTGTAAAGGTATGTTGTATCTCAGACGAAAATGCAGGTGGACCAGGAAGGCCAAAGCCAGGGGGACCAGCAGAACGAGGATGCCAGTTCGAGTAGTAAGGTCAGTTTGGATGGAATTACATAGACCCATATTCATTCATCTAAAAAATAGATGTACACCATGTACAAAACGCATATAATTTAAAACACAAGAAATTGTAATTGGACTACAGCTAGGACTGATTTGGTTGTCTGGTTTCCCAATCCAGGAGGGGGCCGCGGGGGAAAAGCAGGACCCAGCAGCAGGGGGAAGCAAGCCCAAAGTCAAGGTGAAGAGCATTGATCTGCCCGTTGTGACCAAGACCATAAGACAGCTGGACAGGGACGTCCTCAATGACTTTGTGGAGTATGAGGTGAGTCCCTCTGGTGGCCTGTGGAAATGCTGAGTCATAGTCTGATTGGAATGTTTAACTGGGCCCAAAGCAAAGAGCGCTATACTGGGATATACTGGGATATACTATACTGTGGTGTATAGTTTAAAAGGTGCTTTGTGTTTCACATCTTAAAGGTCCACTCTAGTGTAGTAGTGCGCAAGGTGGTGTCTGGAGACGTTCCAGGGGTCCTTGAGTGGTTTTAGGAATTATTTCACAAGTTAGCATCATGAGAGAATGTAATGTAATGTAATGAGAGAATTTACTAGGATGACCATTTTGACTACAGGTTTCACTTTCCTCAGTGTTATCTTTCCACCTACAGTATAGACAGTTATGCACTGCAAAGCAAAATCATAACTAAAAAAGCTAGGAAAATAGGTTAAGGTATCTACATGTCTTGATTTGAGTTAGATATCTGAGAGTTTTAGGTCTCTGTCATTAGGACTTTAGACATATTTTGGCTCTGAAGAGACTATGTGTGTGTGTGTGGCTTTTCCTTTTAGGGCCAGATGATTGTCCAGGACAAACTAGAGAAAGAGCGTAATGATGCTAAAAATGCTGTGGAGGAGTATGTATATGACCTGCGGGACAAACTCTGTGGGATCTATGAGAAGTATATCACTGAGGAGGTAAGGGCTGATTTCTTACATATCCCTGTTTTGATGATAATATTCACAGTAATACAGTAAGGATTAGTATATTAGGTATTGTTGCTGTAAAGGATGTACTGTATTTAACTGATGTCTGTTTTATGCCCGGCCTTTACCAATAGGACAGTAGCAGACTGACGCTGATGCTGGAAGACACAGAGAACTGGCTGTATGAAGAGGGAGAGGACCAGGCCAAACAGGTCTACGTGGACAAGCTGGACGCACTCAAGGTTTGCCATTGTTTACTGGAGAAGTTTCAGTTTCAGTTACTTTCAGCTGACTGAAGCAAAGTGACAGATGTGCTTTCAAAACTACTGGAAAATCACTTATGAACACACAGGGCTGGATTAGGATTGAGGTTCTGTCTTACGAGCATCCCAACTGACCTGGAATGCCACGTGTACCAGAAGGTGCTCTTCAGTATACGAGGCCAAGAAACCAATTAGGACTTTCAAATGATTTTTAAGTGAGAATAACCATAGACAATGTGAATGCCACCTTTTTCCAGAGGTTTGGTCAACCCATTCAGGAACGGCACAGAGAGCAGGAGGACAGGCCGAGAGCTTTCGAAGAGCTGGGCAAGAAACTGCAACTCTACATGAAGGCTGTGGATTCCTATAAACAGAAGGTAAAACCCTCCTGAAAGTACTGATGTGCTGCCTTTGTGTCATCTTTAATTCACAAATTATTGTTTACCAATGAAGAAGAGAGACAGCAATGCTCTGTTGGGATTGCATTATTTACTTACCTTTTGGATAGACTACACTGCCTCCTTTTTTGTTTGGCCCTATCAGTCTATAGTCACCTGTATACACTTTCCAAAATGTGTTAGGTCACATTGCACTTTCCTAGTGAATCGTATCTGTTCTTTTTGTTTTTGAAATTTAATTAAAGTAAAACCATAGAAGTGAATTGACAGATCATTCATATATAGAGGCTATAGGTAATGAAATTGATGCCTCCAGTCCATTAAAGATTCTCTTTTGTTGCAAACCCCATGCTAGGATGAGCGATACCTGCATTTGAATGCAGAGGAAATGAGCACTGTGGAGAAGTGCGTGAATGAAAGCATGGGTTGGATGAACAGCAAGATGAATGCCCAGAGCAAACTCGCTATTACTCAGGATCCCATTGTCAAAGTAGCAGACATCATTGCCAAAATACAGGTATGCAAATGACAAGATGTCTTGTTGTCTTTTGTTAAGATGTAATTCCTTATTACATTAGCTGTGATGAGATTTGCTAATTTTCCTCAAAAACCCACTCTACACTTCATGCTCACCAGGAACTAGAGGATGTATGCAATCCAGTGATCAACAGGCCAAAGCCCAAAGTAGAGGAGGCGTTGGAAGAGAATGACAAAAACAGTGGAGCTCATAATGGCCCGACAGCCAGACAAGGAGCAGAGGGGAAGGGAGACGCCAAGGGGAGCCACCAGACAAAGTCTGCCTCAGGAGAGATGGAGGTCGACTGAGACCATCCCTGTCTGGCAACCAAACTCTGCAACCATCACTCCGGTTACCATTGCTGACCATTTAGACAGTAGAAACATGAATACCTGGGACCATTTTCCATGTTTACCAACCACTCAGCAGGGTGTTTTATGTATTTGTTGTTTGTGTCCCCCTGTTGGACTTTTCCTTTTGAATTTTTTGTTTTCAGCCCTTCACCCTTGTGTGTGACAATGGTGTGCTTTAATCCTTAAAGGTTTGACATACCTAATAAATGGCAGAATGATCATGCAATAGATTAAACTCTGATTCTGAAGTAAGACTGTTTTCTCTGTACCATACAGGTAGGTAAGCTTTTGCGTTTGCATTTCAGATGTCTCAGAAGTGTCCAACATCAGCAGTAAATCCTATCACCCATAACCATAGAGAAATAGAAAGTTCTGTCCAAACAGTCTTATGGCTGATTGATCTATTAGTATGTATGCAATAATACATATATATATACATATATATATGTATATATATGTGTGTATATATATATGTATATATATATATATATATGTATATGTATATTATTATATATATATGTATATATGTACCTAAAAGGATCTTTGTGTAATACATCAAATATGAAAGAGATTGAGCTTTCCATATATATTAAGAGTTCCATACTAGACAGCACAGAATCCAGG
>OOFE01017103.1:0-19833 GCA_900323365.1 Monocentris japonica
CGACGTACTGAATCAGAATGGGGGTTTATTGCCAAGTAAGTTTACACATACAAGGAATTTGCCTTGGTCTGATGGTGCAACATTTAACAGAAGAAAAACAAGTCAAAAATATAAGAAGGAACAAGTCAAAAATATAAAATCTAAAAAAAAGAAAAAAAAACAAATTCACATAATAAATTATAAAAAAGACAAAACATATAACAAGACAAGAGATGTGTGCAATAAGGTGCAAGTGGAAAATATGTGCAAGAATCAGGTGGGTAAATAATTAGTTATGAATTTACCCGAAGGTTAGATCTTAGGGGAGGAGTGTGTGGCACTCTCATAAATACAGATGAGAAACCTGGTCAGTTTGGTGTTACCCATGCAGGTGAAATAAAACACTATCTAAACACTACCTCAGGAAGTGAGTAGTGAGTTTGCATCAGTCTGGGGAAGGTTATAAAGTCGTATCAAAAAGATTTGGACTCTTATCAGTGTCATAGTTCTTTCAGAACTGAAGCAGGTCATGCCTCCCTGGTTCAATCTGTCAGCTCTTGCACAGGTTGACTGGCGATTTCCGAGGTTAATTTGCTGCAGGTGCCTTGTTGGCCAGCTGGGCTACTCCTGGCTCTCTCCGCCTCCTGACTGATCCCTGCCGGGCTTGCCACAGTTTTGTTTATACGTTGCTCTCAACGTTGCAATGTGCATTCATATTAATTGATCTCTTTGCAGTGGATGTCAGAGGGCCAGACAGAGGCCTCTGTCTACCAGCAAGCTGAGAATGGCAAGACAGAGTTGTCCCTCATGCACTTCACCATCAAGAACCCGCACTGGCAGCCCCCCCAGGAAAGCTCAGTGTTCATCAGCCATCTGAAGGGGAAGGTGCACCAGGATGCTCAGGGAGGTCCCTCCACCCAGCTGCTGCTCTCTGAGGCTCCTCTCTGCTCCTCACTGCTGTCCAATGAGTCTGGCTCTGGGGTAAGAAACCATCAGGACCATGTCAATCGTGTATATAAGGTGCAGGTCAACCAGGAAGGGATGCATGAAAATGCATTAAATACATGGTCTGCCTTTGCCAATTTTCTGATGTCGTAGCATTACATGAATGACTCCCAGTCTCTCAGATCTCAGTTTACTACAATCCAATCCGAAGAGGTATTTTGGCCACGTGGTATGCCGTACCCACAACAAAACGTAGGGACAGGGCTGAGAGAGCCTTGCTACTGTGACTAGCGTTTTCCACTCACATTAACTTGGAAATTTAATACACATTTACCAGAGTTACCTTGGGAAATGTATAAATTAACCAATTCCCCACATTTACTGTAACATATACACTCACTTATTAGGTACTCCTGTACACCTGCTCGTTAATGCAAGTATCTAATCAGTCAATCATGTGGCTGCAACTCAATGAATAAAAGCATGCAGACAAACATCAGAACAGGGAAGAAATGTGATCTAAGTGACTTTGTCTGTAGAATGACTGTTGGTGCCAGACGGGGTGGTTTGAGTATCTCAGAAACTGCTGATCTCCTGGGATTTTCACACACAACAGTCTCTAGAGTTTATAGAAAATGTTGCGAAAAACATCCAGTGAGTGGCAGTTCTGTGGGCGAAAACACCATGTTAATGAGAGAGGTCAGAGGAGAATGGCTAGACTGGTTCAAGCTGACAGGAAGGCGACAGTAACTCAAATTACAGACGCTTTTATCCAAAGCGACGTTCAAGCTACAGTTTACACTACGTGGGAATTGAACCCACGACCCTGAGATTGAGAGTCTCATACCCTACCAACTGAGCTGTCCGGGCCAGACAAACATAACCATTTCTCAACGCACAACATGTTGAACCTTGAAGCGGATGGGCTATAGCAGCAAAAGACTACACCGGGTTCCACTCCTGTCAGCTAAGAACAGGAAATTGAGGTTACAGTGGGCACAGGCTCACCAAAACTGGACAGTTGAAGATTGGAAAAATGTCAACTGGTCTGACGAATCTTGTTTTCTGCTACGACATGCAGATGGTAGAGTCCAAATTTCTTGTAAACAACATGAATCCATTGATCTATGTCAATGCCTTGTGTCAGTGGTTCAGGCTGGTGGCACCCATTAGCCCCAATTGATCATCCTTTAAATGCCACAGCTGACCTAATTATTGTTGCTGTTGTAGTATCAGAAGGTTTGTTTTCTATTCACTATTAACTTGTCATTGAACAATGTAAATACTTTACTTAATGACTTTTTATTGATGTGTGTTGTGTCCAGCCTGACAATGTGTTGGCCAGTGTCTTGGCCCACCCTGTTCTAACTGCGTCTGGACTGCCAGGGCGAGACCGCCGCTTCCTTCCCCCTAACACAGCTGCATCTGCAGCTGCCAGTGTTTTGGCCTCTTTGTCGACGTCCCAGCTCCCGCATGTCAGCCGCAGCCGCTCACATGTCCTCCTGCCCTCCTCCATCCACCCTGACAGCACCATGTACCGCAGCGATCGCACCATCATCGACAGGTATTCATCAGACATCTACTGGCCTAATCACAACATCACATAGATTTGGCCTATTACATTACAGTTGAACTGCAGTTTGTTATTAGTTTTTAGTGAAATTGATAAACAAATGCATCGGCTTTGGATGACACCTTTCTTTCTCAGTGTGTCTAACAACGACTGTCGTATCCGGAGCAATGCACTGCTCTCAGAGTTTGCTTCGGCGGAGATGAGCCTCCATGCCATCTACATGCATGAGGTAAGTTACTGACCATGAAACATTCCTTCAAGGCATCACTATTATATCTATATCTGGAGGTTTGAGATTTTGTTGTAGAGCACTAGTGTAGCGCTCTGTCTCTTCAGGTCCACCAGCAGAGCTCCCAGCCCCAGAGAACTTCGGGACAGTGGCAGAATCCAGTGCCAATGAGAGACCTACACACTAACACTGGTAAAGAAACATATTCATTTGGAAGCCCAGACACTTCTAGCCTCTGTGTGGGAAAATGGGTCACAAACAGTTTGCTGTCGATTAGGGTTGTGAGAGTTGAATGAAGACTAGAGGTCTTTTTAAGTGTCACAGTTGATTAGATAACGTAAACCCCAAAGATGAGCACACACTCAGACACTGGCTACGTTTTCATGCACATGAGTAACTTGGCTATTGGCCATAGTCCAGTTAAGGTCTTATTTGGGTTTGCATGCACCCGGTGTCCCGCCTGCAGATAAAACATTCCACCAATATCTCCACGCAATATTATGAAAAGCTGCAGCTGCCAGCTACCCTATTTTTGACTTAGCAGTAGCTCTTTTAATTCAGGGGAAAGAATTATTGATCCCAATAGTAATAGTAAGTACTGCTCACTACATGTTTTTGGTTGACATCATAATGTACCCATAACATTGTATTAGTTTGCGCAGATGGCAAAAAACCAAAAGCGAAAGGGGTAAGGTGTTTTCATGCTACAGTAACCTGTTAAATATCAGGGTGAGCCAGGCATCTTAACCTGGTTTCTCAATCTGACTCTGGTTAACCGGGTTATTGTAACCGTATTTTCATGTTTACATGCATTGACCCAAAACCGGGTTACTTGAGTAACGGGATTAAGAATGTAATTTTCTACATGTACATCGCCGCTGTAAACATTTTAATTCCACACCCTCCCAGTTGATGAGTTAACAATATTAGTTGTGACTCCTAAGAAATGGTGACTAAATCTCATTCAGATAAATGGCTGCAAATTGAGTAGAGTTTTAAAGATATTTTCCTCTCAGACAATCAGGGTTCCTAGACAGGTGTGGAAAGCATGGAAAAGTATGGAAAATGATTCTGCCAATTTATAGGTTCCAGTTTCTAAAAACTGAGGTCTGGAAAAGTATGGAATTAAAAAGAAAAGAAAGGAAAGTATGGGATTTTGAAATGGAAAATGTGTTGGAATCTTGTGTATGTCCTTTGAGTTTACTAGACTATGCCTTTGTGCCCTCACTCTAATCAGGTTCCCAAGCACATAGTGGTCTTGCTGCCAGCCTCTCCATGCCCACCACTCTCCACCTGGGAGGCTGGACAGAGGAAGAGGAGGATGAAGGAGAACAGGAGATTAACAATGGCTCTACTCCGAAACAGGGCACCAGGAGTAGTTGTTGAAGTGCCTTATGTCATAGGGCATGTGCTCTCTCCTTAACTCTCTGTAAGATGGCACATGTCCATGATCCATACTATATTTTGTGATTCTGTATTCTGAGGCATGACTCTTTTCTTGAAAAAGATCACCAAAATGGCTTTTTATCCTACCAAGGATGCATAGCTATGATGATTTCTCTTCTCTTTTTGTAGTGTTTACACTTTCCTTTCTTCAACGAACATTGTGGCCTTAGATGATCTTCATGGAGAATTTAGCTTGGACCTTTAAAACATCATTCAGCGTTTGTAATTGGAGGAGCTCATTGAATAACCACTGTCTCTGCACCTCCATGCCTCTCTTCCTGTTACATCAGGTGGACTATGGCATCAGGGAAACCATAAGTCTTCCGTCCCTTTCACCATCATTTTGTCATAAATTTGTATTCAGACATTGCTAAAGTAAAGTGTGTGAGAGAGAGAGAAAGAGAGAGGCAATATATTGTGTGAATAGGATTACTGTGTGATAGGAGGTGTGGGCAGTTTTATTGTGGAATGCAACAGACTCATCACAACTTCTCTTGTGCCTCCATATGCACAATTTAAGTTTTATTTATTGTGCATGTGGGGGGTTTGGGTCTTATTTGACTTTCTCACAGGATGGTGTCTTGATCTGTGTTGCAAACACTGCAAGCTGCCAATTCTGATTATGAAGAAAAGCTCGTTCAATTTTTTTTTTCATTGGCCTGTGTCATTTGTAAATACACTTTTGCGTCTTACTTATCTATGAATATGCCACTTTCTTTTGTACTACCAGATCTAATGCTTGAGAAAGATAAAAAGTAATGAGACGATAAAGAGTTGACTGCAGCCACACTGCTTGAGTCACCATTAAGACACCATTTATACCTGGCAAAAGATAAATCATGTCTTTAAAGTGGACATACAAATGCTTTGAATGCTGCTGTCTGTTTTTAGTGGGCCTAAATACAGATTTTGTTCAGTATAAATATCTCTACAAATATCAACTTGTCATTAAATTCCCAATGCAGATAGAAGATTTCTTTCTATTCTATTTAGGTTGGACACAAAGTCACCTTTTAGACCTAAATACTCATGGATTGAACTTATTTTTCCAAATGACCTCCATAGGTTTTCTTTAGTTTTTTTTAGTCTGTCCAATCTATGCCTCTTCTATGTATTCACCCTTGTATGTGTGTATATATATATGTATATATATATATATTTATGGGGTTTGGCACCCTATCTTGACAAAATCTAGATGCATATTTTATTTGCATTGGGATTTCAACGCCAGGTGTAAATTGGATCAGGTTTCTTTTTTGCACATATTCTAGAAGCATCTTCCTTGCCCAGCCTACGCTCTAAGCAGATGTTTTAAATCAAGCATTGCTGTCCTCCCAGAAATAGTGGTGAGGAATCATTTTCATAGAACAAAACACAGTGGTATTTAATCTACAGACCTTTGTTGTACACACATTTTGCTTGCGCTGCTAGAATGTGTCCTTTTCCCCAAATGCACACATAAAAATTAAACTTCATGGTAAGAGCTGATTGTAAAGCAAGCACTGTTGCATATGCAGCAGTTGAAGCTTTAGGTTTGAAGATTTTGAAAAAGAAAGTCCTCTCAGTGTTTGCTTTATGCTTTCTAAGAAAGAGAGTGTAAGAAAAATATATGCTTTCCGCATTCAGCATAATTTGTTAGGTCTAGGTTTATTTATTACTATTTTGCCCCAGCTATTTAATTGATAGATATCTTTATTATTTATTTTGGGAAACAAAGAAAAGATTCATTTAGATTATTTTGCCAAAATATTTACTGTAACAAAAGCTTTACAAACTATGAATCAGTCACAAATATAAGAAGGTTTGTGAAAATAATTGAAATGTGCATCCCACTTTAAAAGTAGATTTTCTTGAGAATGCCTGATTTATACAAAATAGAACATTGAATAGCCAATGTCTTGAATAAGCAGAGGCTTAAAAACAAATCTTAAATTTAAGACTTCTTGGTGGTATTACTCGACATCATGGTTTCATTTGTGCAGTTAAAGATTAACATGCCCAGATTGCTCTACCCATTTTTATTGCATTCTAGATCACAGTAATGTAGATCTCATCCTCCACTACTGTAAAACATCTGAGGGCACAGGTATGTCTTCGCCCTCCCATGTGTTTTAAAAGTATTTGTCTTTTATGGTGTGTGTGTGTGTGTGTGTGTGTGTGTGTTGAAGGAATGATTTATTGCATAATTATGCTAACATTAACTCAGAAGTTTGCACTGACAGAAAATATACTTTTTTTAAATGCCGATATACTTGCATCAGCTGCATGTTAGATAGAGCAGGTCTCAAAGGGACATTGAGTCAGTCCATCCTGAATGACCTTTCTCACTGTTTGTATATAAGCATATCACCAACATGCATAGTATTGTCATTGTCCACAGCAGACCATCTGGAAGCACTGTGGCCCGTCACACGCTAGGTCATTCTTACCTCTGGTCAGTAAAAGTTCACTCTGTAGGGGATGATGTCTCTCTGTGTTTCTGTCACACCGTAGACTTAGTCAAACATGCTTTCATGGTTATTGCAATTGCTGTTGTTTCGTTGTAACCTCCATTTTACAAATGCAGTGAGTTTACCTTGTGGAGACACTGAAGCTCAACTTTGTCCACAGAGTTGATTTCTTCTGACAGTCTCCAGATTTACAGCTCACTGTTTTGTCTTTTGTCGTTTTATTTTAAGCAGTGCCTTAGGATTAGGATTAGGATTCTGTATAGAAGCCATTTCATGTAAACCAGAAGATTTCCTTTCACAGATTTAGCAGCACATATGTACAGTATTTATTTTTTGGCAAGTCATTGTGTATATCATCAAGTATACAGTGGAATCATATTCTGATATTGTGGATGTGGCTCGTAAGATCAGTTGCAAACAGACAGGTTTTGACATCTTAAGAGTTGTATCATTTTGCATCTGATGACAGAATTATCTATTGTTGTGTCTACATTTGCACTGTCCTAAAGAAGCAGGAGTTTGCTCTATACCTGGCAGTCTCTCCATGACCAACATGCTATGGCTTCTTATCCACTATACACCAGTCTAGGAGTCATACTGACTGGAACAAGGTGCTAAGTTTTCATCCTAAAGTGTTAAATAGGTTTTAAGACATGTTTTATTTTGTTACATAGGTTTGTTTTGTTTTTTTTGTTTTGTTTGGTAAATTAAGAAACACTAGCTGAAAATGAAACATGCCAAAAGAATTTGTTTTCAGCACAGCTTTACAATACACATTTTGTTTTCTGTTAGTGAATAGAGAGGCAAACAAATCTTATTTTGAGTGTATTTAATCATTGAAGTGTGTTTGAAATGTGATGTTGATTTGAAATAAAAATATGACATACATTTTAATTCTCTCCATTTATAATTATGGCTAGTTTGGAATGGCAGCTTGTTTTACAGATCACTTGCTGAATGATCAAATAATTCAACATTTGCATTAGTTGACTTTTTACATTTTAATTGTAGCTTAAATGTGTACTGTGTATATCCATTTTAAGAAATGTGTAACTTCATTTCTAAAGGCCTGATTGGACATACCTGCAAAGCTGGTGTAAAGTATTGACAACCTATTATACTTCCAAGGATGCTATTGACCTTATGGATTGAGTGAGTAACTTTCCTATTACAAAAATGTTTGTTTGCTTCAAATACAACAGAACATATACATGGTCCCTTTACAGAAGATATTGGGTTGGCTTACCAGTCAAGTTTCACAGCTGCCATTAACCACATTGCTGTCATAGGAGATAAGAAAATCATGATTAAAATAAAGCCAAATGAGAAATGATGCTTTTTGGCTCACTCAACTCCATTAAATTGATGCGCCACGAATTTGGTACTTTGTCTAACAATTTAAAGTTAGTAGCATGAAACTTAATAGAATTGCTGATAAAAATTTGAGGTTTGACAACCAGGTTAGGAGAGTTGTGCAATCTTGTTTCTTTCAGCCGATTACTCAATTTCTTTTAAAAATTTCCATCATTGAGTAATCTGGAAACAGTCATCCACGCTTTTAGCTTTGTGCTTATATATTGCTACTCTGTATTCCTGCCTCTGTCTCCAGCTTGTACAGACCACACCACCCTGATATGAGCATCTTTACATTGGTTACTTGTTAGTTGCTGAGCTGATGCTAAGATCTATCCAGGTCAGGGAGGATTGCTATTCTATGGGCAGGTCCCTGTTGGTTGTTCCAAAGTCCAGATTGGTCATCAGTGCTCCTAGACTTGAATGACCTGCTTGAGGAGCTCAGGCTGATTAAGTCTGTATCACCTCTTTAAGTTCATTTTTATAGATTTGCTTTCATGCAGTGATCTTTTATTTATTGTTTTTGACCTCCCCTTCATGGTATACGTTTATGTTCTATGCCTTGCTTCTTACTTGCCTTGCTTTTTTTGCCTTTGCTGCCAATTTTAGCTGGGTTTTTTTTGTTTTGTTTTGTTTTACTAAATAATAACAATAATAGGTCTACAATCTACAAAGAAAGAGCAAACCATACTTTCACTTTTTTTTTTTTAAACTACAGTGGGACTAGTTGGCCTTGCTGTCCCTGTGTGAAGCAACCAACCTGGGCTGTTAGAGCTGCATACTATCTGCTGTAAAGCCTAGGATCGTAAAGCAGGGCTCCTTTTGGTCTTTACAAACTTTTTGAAAACTGAAGTTGGTAGACCTCTCCAACAGGGACCCTTGGCTTAGGAATGTCTTGCCTGAGGAGATGAGGTATGCCTAATCACTATCTGTGATTAGGCTGTCTGCTTACTTTTCCAGACTGGCTTTTACCTAATAACTTTATGAGGTTGATTTATTAACCCATTTGCACTCATGGTTTATGTCATTACATGCTTTCTTTTTATTTGGTTGGCGATTTAGAAACAATCACTGAATATGAAGCAAACCAGCACAGCATTTCTTTGGTTTGTCTTCCTGTGACAACAGGTAGTTTACATCAGTAATTTGCTTTTATACATTTGTTGCTTAATATAAATGAAATGATTGTATCGCACATGTTTTCAATTCAATACACATCTTGTTTCAAATCAAAATATCTACTGCAGATATGATACATTTGGAAGGTTGTTGTGGTAGATACAAAAGTTTCAGAATAAGTTCAGTTTTAACAAACAAACTCAAAAAAATGTGACATGTTGGAGCAAATGTGTAGGCTTTTTCACAGAAATGAATCCACAATGACTGCTAATTTTATGCAGTCCGAGTTCCACTGTTTCCTCTGTTTCCACCATTGGCAATTGAAGAACCGCCTCCTGGACGACCTCTGCCTCCTCTGCCTCCTCTGCCACTGTTTCCTCGACCTGAGCCCTTGCCAGCCTTGCTTCTTCTTGTCCTAACTGGTCCTTTCTGTTGTTAGAGGGGGCAAGGAAAAATATAACCAAAAACTGCAATGAGTGAAAGTTCAGGAAGCTTGCAGAAGTACTATTCCTATACAGTTTACAATTGATTTACAAACATTCTCCCTACATAAACAATACCATCACCCATTGCTAGAAAAGAGGGATAAAAAAAGGACGTTTGCGTTGACAAATGTACGCTGAAATGTCAAAGGATGTAGGAATAACTCTCAAAGTGAGTGAATTGTGATCTTACTGACATTATTCCTAACTGTTATGCTTGGCATGTGGACTTAAAACGTGGTTATGGGTTTACCGGCGAAGCTGCCTCTGTTGCCGTGTCACATGTCATTTCAAAGCCCTTGATGTCATTGACCTCATGGATTGGGTAGGTAACCTTTATGTTGCACACCATCAGATTCTGAAAAGAGATTTTTTTTTTATCTTAATTTAGAACAATTAAGTCTGTTTCCCAAGGTAAATTTCACAGTCATAACAGTAACTACTGTTACATCACAAGATTCAATGCCAAGTATTAGAAGGCATGATGCTTTTACTTACGCCATTTTTCTTCAGAGGGCATTGTTCTCCCTGTGTGGAGCTACACGCTGTCTCTTGTGCAGGAAATGTGAGGCTTCTGACTGACATTGCAGAGTCTACATCCTCAGTGTGTATCTAAATTACAGATGGCATCGACACAGGAAAGTGATTTCAGTGGTGCATCATGTATAAATATCCATATTTTGACTCAAACATGCCATTATTTGCCACTATACTGTATAAAAGCAAAGTGGTAGGTCTCTTGACTACTTACCGTTTCAACTCGGACTTCATTCAGAAGTGGGCGGTAGTTGTCCAGAGGAAGTTTAAGGTTTGAGATGAAACCTTCGTAGTTGGGTTCAGCTGGTGTCTGAGCCCTGACCAGCAAGGCTACCACAGCAAGAAGAAAGAACGATGTCATCTGAGTCTTCATTTTCAGGTATATGTCAAAAACTGAAATGCTGTGGGGTTTTATACTCTGCTCTTGCAGAACTTCAAGCATTGAGTAATCCAGGGTTTTTGGGAAATCTGAGCGTCTGTTTACTGTAAGAGTCAAAGGTTCATGAGTGTCAGCAGGCATTCCTGGCATTCTTGACTCTTACTCCACTAGAGTAATGGACAATCTCAAAACAGGACTTGACAGCTAAGTATAGTCAAATTTAATTATACACATACATCGGAAAATTCATCGCACAAATAACTTTCCTATGGCTACACCCTATAGCCATTTGTATTTTCTTATATTGGCATCTACTGTTATAGAAAGCAACTTGTATTTAAAATGGAAGAGGTCTATGTAGCAATATTGATGGATGGTATGTTTTCAGTTAAGGCAGAGAAAATGGTTGTCACTTTGATGTATTGCAACAGTTTTCTGCATGGACTTGCTAAGAAGGGAAAAGTCCAGGTCAGGGAGGATTGCTATTCAAATGTTGTGCAATTTTGGCCAACCCACACATAAATCTGTCTCAAGAAATATATCAAATTCACATCCTATATTTTTACTTGTGTGCCTGCTGCACGCCTGTTTTATCAAATCAAAGTCTCTGAAAAGATTTGTTCAAATACAACAGAACATGCATACAGCCCCTTTACAGAAGATGTTGGGTTGGTTTACCAGTCAAGTTTCACAATTTCCATTAACCACATTGCTGTCATAGGAGACATAAAATCACAATTAAAGTAAAACCAAATCAGAAATGATGCTTTTTTTGGGCCCCCCATCTCCATTAAATGGATCCACCATGAATTAGCTACTCTGTCTGCCAAAGTTAATCTAGTAGCGAGAAACCTTTTGAAACAATTTGAGCTTTGACAACCAGGTTAAGAAAGATGCAGAAACGTGTTTCTTTTAGTTGAGGATTTTTTTTTCCAAAATTAAGCAATTTATATCATTGTGTAATATGGGAAATGCATCCATTGTTTTAGCTCTTCTCTCTTGTAGAAGAGCTTATAGAAAAGCATTTGTTTGTGTGCCTGATGTACTCGCAGAAAAGGAAGCCACTTGTTCCAATCCTTCCCCTTAATCAAATAATTTATTGTTAAGCATTCACATATAATAAAAATATGAGTTAAATATTGAATTTACATTGTTGTGATAATTTCAGATAAGGATAGGAAAAGATCACCATAGGGCTTTCTTTTGTACTGCATGTTGGTGCACAGATGGTTAGGGTCAGAGATTTTAAATTATGTACCATTCGAAAGGTAAAAATAATAATATTATCCTGAATATCCTGAACATAGAGATTTACGGTAGAAAGTACACTTCCACAGTATATATTTATTGGCATCAACTTTCACAAATGAAGAATGTCTTCAGCGCAGAATATAGGCTATATGAAGTAATGATGAGGTCACGTTGACGCCATCTACTGTTCATTCTTGGCTATCTGTCTGTGGTGTGCTTGACCCTTGTCTTACTTGTCATCTGCTATGCCCATATTCTTTTGAGGGAACACCCATGTGTTTCAGCTGTAAACATGATATGGACTTGACCTTATTCTTGAAATGGCTGAGAGGTCATGTGAAAGGCCATAGTAGGTCAGATATCTGAGAATGCATTTCAACCATTTTGGGAAAATTGTCTCACTGTGAGGAAGAATAATCATTTCATGTCAATAATAATAAAGCTTTCTCAAGGGGAATTACCCAATTGATCATCCCTCAAAATATACATCGGCATAGCTATGGGCTGTGTGCTTGTTCACCTCCCTTTCATATCTACTGTTGTCAGTTTCATAGATTGATATGTGCTGCATTGTGCAGGAACAAATAGCGCTTCAGGTGCTATAAGAGGGAAGCCACTTGCTGGGAATGCTTTCCGTTTGCCAAAAGGTTTGGAAAGAGCATCCAGCATATTGCTCTGATGCTATTCCCTGGATGGATAGCAAGAAATAGGCTACAATTAGAGGAGTGAAAGAGGACAAAATTGATGGAGGAAGTTAGTTGAAATAGGAGATTGTGTAATTAACGTTGGCCACATAAAGTATATTTAGTGATTCTAAAAAGTTTTTGTGTGTGTGTGAGAGACAGAGAGAGAAAAGCTTGTTGTTGATAAGGAAACAATATGAAAAGCAAACACCAGTAGCCAGCGGGGGGTGAAGCAGAAGCAAGTGGCAACTGTTAGGATTACTGTCTGCTAGAGTTTCGGGAGTTTAAATCAGGGCCCAGGCGACCTGCTGCTGTCAGTCATGGGCACTAGGGGAAAGCCCACACTAGAGGAGCACGAGAACGCAGTGGAGGTAGAGTAGGAAGAGTAACAGTGATTTATTTTAACAATAATACTCGTGTTCTACGTCTAGCAGTGTCCTCAGACTCTAAAATAACTGTAAACTACATCACTGCCCACCTTATCACACCCTCCAAGAGCTGTACTTTGGTTGGGGTTAAAGGATAAGTGCTTGTTTTTACCACTGACAGGCTCAGATTGTTATTTGAAGTTATTCAAAGTGTCTGACAACATTACATCCCTTCAGAGATAAACCTTTGTTTAACCAGAAACAGTCTCGCTCAAGGAGAAGTCTCAGCAAAAGTCTTCTCTCAGTGGCAAAAACAAATACTTTTAGTGGACGTACTTTGATCGGGCGCAGCTGCCCCAAAGGATTACGTTGCAGCCATTGCAGCCCGTTTCGCGTCTGCCGGCTGAGGCGATGTACTGGACCAATTACAAAACTTTTTCTATCTATTAGTCATTTAGACCCCAAAATATGTAAAAATAGGGCCCAGGTTTAAAAATACCGGAATTATCCTTTAACTGACTGAACGAATGAAGGAATGAACTGATGAGTGAAAGGAAGGAAGGAAGAAATGGAAAGATGGGTTGTTAGATTTGTTAATAAATGCATAATTTTAACATTCCTATGTTAAATTCTAAGATTCCATCCATGTGGAAAAGAAACGTAAGTATATATATATATGATATATTTTCCCATGTAACTTTGAATATGTGTATATGACATACATATATTTTCACAATGTCCACATATCAATATATCAATGTTTTTAGTCTGAATACCCTGATTATTTATTACGCATCTTTAGGCCTATTGTTTTTATCCTCTTGTAAAGAATATACACATATTTACGACCTTGTAATCCATTATTTACATGTATATGGAATATTGTCTAAAATAAATATGCACTTACTGTTTAAAATAAATCTTTATATCAATTCTGATGATCAGTAGCTTATAACTACTTAGCCTTGCATGCAATTCATGTATTTATAATGAAATATGCTGTGACATATAGTTCAGAATATATTAAAATATATTTTGACTGTAAGTAATATATTTGGACACAAATGCACATATATTGGCATATGTTGGCCATATAATATGGATATTTGGAAATATATACCAATATATTTATTTTCCTTATAGGCAATTTGACCATTCTGTGACCCTGGATAACGTAAGCACTCATTTTGACTAAATTCAAGGAATAATTGGCGTTGCACGCCAGTCAAAGGTAACAGATTGTTGTCACCGCTAATTATGGGCTTTTGCCCTGCAATTAAGTTAGTGAAATTAAGATATTAGCCTAGAAGTTAACTATCTGTCTGGCGTATCCTAACAACAAATGCAGTCTATAGCATTTGACGCCAGGCCAGGCTGCTTCCCTTCCCCACTTGACCAACACTGGCTATCTCTACGAGAAATGACAAGGCTATTTTGGAAAGGAGGCTGCACCGAAATAGGCACGTCAGCTATTAGGCATCATGAGGTACCAGAGAAGAAAGAAAAAACAAGGGTAGTCAACCGCCCACCGCAGGAGACTGGGGGATGTTCCGCTATCCTGGATTTACAACCTTTTCAAGGATATTTAACAGCAAGGAAGATATCTTTGGCAGGGTTTTGTTTTGGAAAAAGACAACTCCTGGATTAACATCCGACAATCTCAACGGTCAATTGACGTTTTAGTCCACATGGTTAAACGCCTGCTTTACTCGAGTGTGGCTGAAGATTCAAGGTGAAAAAGTAGGCTGAAAGCGATGTCATTAATACCAAAAAAGCCCTAATGAATTGTAATACGTCCGAAGTTGAAAATGGAACAAATATGCTTCAATTTATTATGCTGTGTAGGCAATATCATCTGTACTTTAGTAATAGCTATGGACAATCATGTTGAATGCATGTTTTTGGTTACAATTTCTAGTTTTGGCTAGGCTACTTTATTTGACTGGACGTTAAGAATATCCTGACTCCCATATTAAACTTACAAACCACGAGTAGTAATTAAAATCTCCCATAAATATTTTTAAGGCTGCCTTTTTTACAGCTTGCATTGTAAAAAATGAAGTTTGTTTCTGGAGTAGGAGCTTTATCAAACAGCCGATGTCCCTTTGCTTCTACAAATGGTCAATGGACAGAGACGGGGTCTGACAGCTGAGGTTATTTTTGGGACAGGCAGTTCAGGGGACTGAGGTGACAAAGCTGGCAAATGTCACCCGTTGAAAGGCACATATCTGCTCTGTTTGACCTTGTTACAGAGGAATTTAGTTATTATGTGTTATCTTTTTATTACTTTGAGACTTTGATTACCCATTGAGTAGGCTGCATGGCATGAAATAGGCAGTGTCTTTGTATTTGATCAATGTCTGTAGGGCCAGGGAAGGGGTGTGGTGGCTGAGACTTACTACCTGCTATAAATATGGCATCCCAATTGTGCGCATTTTCATAACATTATTTATACACATAGCAAACTATGTCATTTGTCATAGTAGATCAAGGTAATGTTTGATTTACAGGTCGTTTCCTGCAAGATTATAAAATAAAACAAACCTTGTGCATTAAGCATTGTTTCTTTGTAATTTAATCTGTGGCTATAGGAAGTAATGGAAAATGGCTGCTATGACAAAATGCAGACATACAAAATAGTATAAGATGATGTAATTCTGCAGTTATTTTATTCATTTGTTTGCCCTCAGCATTGCTTAAATGCAAAATAAAACTGCCACAAAAATAATAAAATGTTTGTTTTAGGTTTGTGTGTTTTACCCATTGTTATTAATCATAATACCTAAATTAGTATCTTAAGAACATCATCGTAAGTATCTAAATTATGCCATTTATTTGTATTAATTGTCTGTAAATTAGCCAATAGATTTGTTACCTGTTAAATTGCTAGCTGTGAAAACACAGGACTTTGACAACAGTGACAACTCCTACTTAATGATGCCGATTTTTTCTTTCTTTAAATTCTCCCTGGTATCCTATTTATTCCTCACTTTTTATTTGAATACAGGAACAAATAATGGATCAGAACCTGTTTGGTGGAGTCCCCAGGTTTCTCACCCGGCCAAAGGCATTCTCAGTGTGCGTGGGCAAGGATGCCACACTGAGCTGCACCATCGTGGGCAACCCGACCCCAGTGATCTTCTGGGAGAAGGAGAAGCTGAAGCTGACATCTGGGGGCCGCTTCAAGACCGTGAAGGATGGAGATGTGTACCGTCTGACCATCTATGACTTAATGCTGGAGGACAGTGGCCAGTACATGTGCCGGGCCAAAAATAGTGTTGGGGAGGCTTATGCTGCTGTAACCCTCAAAGTGGCCCTGCCAACTGAGATGGTACAGAGGGCCCCTGTTTTCATGGTTAAGCCCACCTCAGCACGTGTGGGGTTGGGAGGCGATGTTGTTTTCCACTGCCGGGTCGTAGCTTATCCTGAGGCCAACTTTGACTGGGAGAAGGATGGGCGCTACCTGGGGGAGACAAACCGCATCAAGATTGTATCAGACAGTGATAGCAGCTCCTTAAGGATCCAAAGTGTACGCAGCCTGGACAGTGGCACCTACACCTGCAGGGCCCAGAACACTGTGGGTCGAGCACATGCTGCTGCAGCACTTGTTGTGGATGCCCAGGATTCTCGTCACCTGAGTGCAGATAAGAACACCTCCCTCCTCTCTCACCTACAAAAGCGCAAAGAGGAAATGAAGAAGGACATTTCCATCTATCGCACTGAAGACAGCCACTCCTCCGTTTCTTCCTCCTCCACAACCAACATCAGTGATGGTTTGGGTGCTCTGAGTCTGGAACATGGCCTGAGGGCAACTGCATTGGGAATGCTGCCCAAAGGTGTGTTCACTCGCACCTGCACGGTGACAGAGGGCAAACATGCCAAACTTAGCTGTTTTGTGACTGGTCACCCCAAGCCCCACATTATCTGGAGGAAAGATGGCTCAAACATCAGTGAGGGCCGTAGGCATGTCATTTATGAGGACCAAGCTGAGAACTTCATCCTCAAGATTCTGTACTGCAAGCAGAGTGATAATGGCCTCTACACCTGCAATGCAACCAATATGGCTGGGCAGACCTACAGTGCTGTGTTGGTGATAGTCAAAGGTAAGCTTTGAACATGGCAACTCTGATCTTGCCATGCACATCATCACTGTTGTGTTAAGAAATGATGGGTGATGGGAAGATCCTTTGCAGCCTTTTTTTTGTTTAACATCATGCATAAAGGTTCGCTGCTATTCTTTGAGAATGTGCTATGTAATGTTAGCAAACCAATATATTTAGCAATTTATCAAAATTATGTTTTTATTGCTTTGAGATAATCACTGTAGCTTTAATTAATCTTTAAAAACATGTACTTTAATTAACTGTAACATCTCTGTGTTGGCATGTATAACATCATAGAGGCTGACATTCTTTAAGAAACAAGTTCCTGCCCAATGCTTCCAGCATATTCTTAACATTTACAAATGTTAAAATAATGGTGTTCATATTTACATTGAAATAGGCATGCCTTAAATGCCTTAAAATTACATTTAAGGGTTCTCAAAATCACTATATTTGATGAAAGTGAATAATCCGAGCATGGCTTTATTTTGCCCCCTTAATATGTGCGTTGCTTTTCACAACAAGGTTGAATTCTGGCTGCGCTATGGAGGAGGGTGTTGTGTTGCATCTATTTTCTGCAGGCGATGAGTAGTTCACAGTTGCTATGATGGTGACTCACTTGCTGTAGCCCCTGGGCGCCACTGCTAGGGTGACTCTGTATGAGCAGAAATTGGCCAGGGGCCCAAACCACAGAGTTATCAATAACAGTTGTTAATCTCATTTTGATAGTTAGGGCTGTGCCATTGATGTACTTTGCAGGATTTGATTGGAGGCTTTGCAGTGGAAAGGACTAGATCATTTGATTACCCCTGTGCACAATAAGCACCTCTGGGAAATGTCATATAAAGCTGCTTGCATGCAAGCATACCTTCCAGAAGTACAGAACACACATATTGAAATTTTAAATATTTTTTTAGTTGAAAGGTGACAGCACATATATCTCATACATTACTCCACAGTGCAGCAACAGTCTAGCAGTTATTATTTTGAATACTAATAAACAGAATGAATTGTCATGATTGTAGGGTTGCTGATCCTTCTGTATGATTGTGGTCAAAGCCTTGGGCTAGATTACAAGCCAAGGTCCAGATTTGGAGCCTTACTGTACTTCATATACTTGTCTCTAGTGTATGAACAGTCATTTCGTGGAACTTGATACTCTTTATACTAACTATACAAAACTATATAAACTATTCAATTGCCAAGCTGAAAACACCACAACCATTCTTTGAAAGGTTCACTACTCTCTAGGGAGTGTGAATGTTTTATGTGAATACTTTAAATACTTTCAACAGTAGACAACTCCCACAGCTCAAATCAGAGTGACACATTGAAGTAGACTGGCTAAACTGTTGGCTTGGATTCTGAGTATGAGGTTATTGATGGACGATGGATAAGATTTGAAATTGTAACCCTGGTTTGTGGCATAGTGAAAAAATTGACAACACATACAGTAGAAGAAATGTGCAAGATTTTTCAAAGATTTACATTGCTTTCTGCATTGAAATAATAAGTGTAAACGGGACATTTAGTGTTCACATCATAACCTGTTCACATAAAAGGCAGATATGCATAATCAATCAAATCATACAGATTATTTTCAGTGTCATTGCCAATGAGCATATTTTATGTTAACTTTAAGCTAACAAAAAAATGTCATCCTCCATTGTGTCAGAGCCTAAGGTGCCATTCAGGAGGAAGCTGCAAGATGTGGAGGTACAAGAAAAAGCTTCAGCCACACTGATGTGTGAGGTGCCTGTTCCTGCCACCTTGGCCAACTGGTTCATGGAAGAAACACGCCTGGAGCAAAATGCCAAGTATCGTATGGAGGAAGAGGGCACCCTGCGCCGCCTCACCATCCACAATGTCACTACCAATGACGATGCTGTTTACATCTGTGAGATGAAGGAGGGCAGTCGTACCGTGGCCGAGCTCACTGTACTGGGTATGAATGTTTTTGTTTCTTTCTTCACCCCCTATACATTGTTTGATATTGTGTGCAGGCATCACAGTGTTTTCACCCAGTATAATTAATGTGACAATATTAAAGTACTACTACAATTTAAAAATTGTGCATATGGAACCCATTTCACTTTTCTCTGTCCTCAATTAGCATTCTGTCTCTCCATTTTGGCACAATTTATACTTTTCTGATATGTCTATGCTGTTGAATGCTATTTTTCTTTGACCAATGTCTACATCTGTTTACATCCCAGGCAACATTACCAAGAAGCTTCCCCGGAGGACAGTTGTTCCTGTTAGTGACACTGTCATCTTCTGTGTGGAGCTGGAGCACCCTTGCCCAGATGCCTATTGGACCCGCAATGGCGAGAAATTGAAGCAGGATTCCCGGGTTTCCATTGCCTCTGTGCTCAGACAGTATACACTTACTATCAGAGATTGCCAGGCAGATGACTCGGGAGAGGTGGCCTTTGTGGCTGGAGACTGCAAGACCTCCACTCGATTCTCTGTTACCGGTAAGGATGAGACCTAGGTCAAATAATTATGTTGACCTCTTTATACCAGATGGGTGCGGTTTACAGAGTTGGGCAATTTAGATAGTGTAATATGAGTTTTCAATCACAGAAAATATACTAAAATACTTAATTCATTTATAATAATACTACATATTCTATGTGCTTCTCTCTGAAAGATATCTTACAAAGGTAACTTGCACATATTTCTCACTTGCACCTTATTGCACATATCTCTTGTCTTGTTGTATATTTTGTCTTTTTTTTATAATTATGTGAATTTGTTTTTTAGATTTTATATTTTTGACTGGTTTCTTCTGTTAAATGTTGCACCATCAGACCAAAGCAAATTCCTTGTATGTGTAAACTTACTTGGCAATAAACCCCCATTCTGATTCTGATTCTTCTGGAGTCCTTTCAGTCCATCCAAAAATAATTTGTACTATTGTTTTGTTATTGAGA
>OOFE01017105.1:0-10366 GCA_900323365.1 Monocentris japonica
CTGCACTAAGTTTCCCTGGCCAACCACTGCGTCTACGATCCTCAACGTTGCCCGTTTCTTTGTGCTTCTTCAAAAGAGTTTGAACAACACATCTTGAAACTCCAGTCTGCTTTGAAATCTTTGTCTGGGAGAGACCTTGCTGATGCAGTATAACTACCTTGTGTCTTGTTGCTGTGCTCAGTCTTGCCATGGTGTATGATCTGTGACATGAAACTGTCTTCCACAACCTTACCTTGGTAGCAGAGTTTGGCTGTTCCTCACCCAGTTTTAAGCCTCCTACACAGCTGTTTCTGTTTCAGTTAATGACTGTTTCAACCTACATGTGAAATTGATGTTCATTAGCACCTGTTTGGTATAACTGGTTGATCATACACCTGACTATAATCCTACAAAATCCCTGACTTTGTGCAAGTGTATCTATAAGAATTGATGCTGGTTTGAAGGCAAAGGGTAGTAACACCAAATATTGATTTGATTTAGATTTTTCTTTTGTTCGCTCACTTATCATTTTGTAAATTGTTAAAAATAAACAATTATTATTTATATTTTTGAAAGCATTCTTAGTTTACAGCATTTTTTCACACCTGCCTAAAACTTTTGCACAGTTTCACATTCTTTTCTCTCCATAACATGTACCACTCATGGTCCACTTATTCCGTTAGTCTATAATTGTATTAGTTATGATTGGTATACTATCAGGGAGGGGGGGGAGAGAGAGCGTGAGGGAGGGAGAGAGAGAGGGGGGGGGAGAGAGACTAGGAAACAGTGATAGAGTCTGGCCCAGCCATGACAGTATTCCTTGTGTTTTGTGTTTGTCGCCGTGTAATTGAGTGTTTTAAACATTGTCTTTTGTTAAACCTACGTTTGTGTTCATCCATATACCATGACCTTGAGTGTACACCATAACCTGGGTCGACGTAACCACAACACCTACATTTGTTCCAATCATTTATTTACCACTTTGCGAGATCTCCATTTATCCATACCTGTAGTTTCATAGGTCAGCCATGCACCCATGTCTGTTAATGTCCTCCATCTATTTTGTTATGGTGAAGTGTCTGTGAGCAATACCATAGTGTTATATAGAAGACCTGTATATTCTCCCAAAGCAGAGTAGTTTGGGGGAGACTATAAGGAGTTCAGTTTTACCTGTTGGGGAGGCAAGGTAGGTGCTGCTGAGAGAGCACTGAGACCTCATTGTGGTTGGAGTTTGATACTCCGTTAATATTGTTTTGTAAATGTTTATCTTTTTCATTGAATGTTCTTTTTTTTACTTTTCTCTCATTATTCACCACTGTAAATAGTGTGCACCAACACTGGGTTACGATGAATAAATACTTCCTGTATTACACCTCCCTTGTGTTCACATCTACCTTCTCACAAGCTGATGTGGGAATTGAAGCCTCTTTCATTGTTGACTTCATTGGAAATCTTTTAGCTGTTTTATGTTTTCCAATGTGGGTTATCTCATAACAAACTTCCATTTCTACTAATGAACAAAATGCAAAATGGAATGTACAATATGTGATTCTGTCTGTCCTGCAGCCTTGTTCCACATTCATCATATCCTTCATGGAAAACAACATGGTTGTGGTGCTGGGAATCGCCTTTGCCATCGCCATCCTCCTGGTCAGTAAACACACAAACATGCTCACTCATGCTCAGTGAGTAGAGCAAGGCACTAATGTGCCAGGTTAGGGGTTCAATTCCCTGAGTGGCTGAATGGGTAGAGCAAGGCAGTAACATACCAGGGTTAAGGGTTCATTTCCCTGAGTGGCTGAATGGATAGAGCAAGGCAGTAACATACCAGGGTTAGGAGTTCAATTCCCTGAGTGATTCACATCAAATAAAAGTGCACAGATTTGAAAAGTGTTTTATCGGTCAAGGACTTAAACTACTATCTTTAAAAGTAGCATTCACTTTAATGTTGTTTTATATTGAGTAGTTGTCAAATCGCCAATGGGATTTAGACAGATGCTGGGTTTTGAGTTTGTTATAGTGGAGCCACAGAAATCTGGACAGGCTGATGAAGATGTGGATAGAACACACACACAGAAAGTGTGTTCTTCAGTGAGTGGATGTATGTCTTGCTAGTCCAAGTATAACCTAACAGAAGAATAACCAATTTTCAAGGACATGGATAATTCTACAAATTAGTGGCAACTTCATAAGGTAGTGAATCAGAATCAGAATGGGGGTTTATTGCCAAGTAAGTTTACACATACAAGGACAATTTGCCTTGGTCTGATGGTGCAACATTTATCAGAAGAAAAACAAGTCAAAAATATAACAAACAAGTCAAAAATATAAAATCTAAAAAAAACAAATTCACATAATAAATTATAAAAAAAAAGAGACAAAACATATAACAAGACAAGAGATGTGTGCAACAAGGTGCAAGTGGGAAATATGTGCAAGTTGCCTATTGTAGTAGTAATTTATCAAGATCTCTTCATTGATCACCTTTTCCTCACTTATACCTCATTGTTTCTGCTTTCTCTTACTCCCTAGTTTTCCTGATTCCATGTTCTTGTCGCCTTGATTATGGAAAGTATTATGTGACAATAGCATGAATTGGACGCGGACAGTTTCACGTGTCCGTCACATGAAAGGATTAGTTAACGTTTAGGCAACTAAAACAGCGTTGGTTAAAGTTTCATGCTAAGGTTAGGTGGAGCCGAAGGTAACTGGAGAAAGAACATTTGCCTTTACCGCTGAAAAACTAACAAGCCTGGTAGTGGTGCAAGCGTCTCGATAAATATGTAAGCTCACACAAAGCCGCATACAATCATTTGATATAGCATGGAAAGGATGCTATGTAAATAGCAATCACTTCTTCTCATACAGTGTTATTTGTGGAGAGCTGCAGGTAGTGACAGTTAAGTCAATAGATGTTACGGAAACATCTCCTCTAGGTCAACAATGGAGGTTGCCTCAGCGCATGACTTTTATTCTGCTCTTCTTAGAGTACATTGCCCATCATTTCTTTGACCCTGCCCAGCTATCCGTGACTAGTTTTCCAAATCAGGTGCATTAAAGGAGGGTTTTGGAATGGTTGAGACAGTGATCTGACAGGGGTCAACCGTTTAATTGCAATGCACATGCAGGCTTATCAAGGATGTCTCAAAACATGTGCTCAATACCGTTTGTGCACAATACATGCATGTCTTGATTTTCAAGATGCATTTGGTTTTCAACCGTCATGTCTGCATAGGCTTCAAGGGTGGCAAGAGGCAACTGTTTGAATTTCTCAAGGATTTCATTAGCCAGAAATCCCGTGACATCAGTAGGTTAAATGTCTTCTTCTTAGTGAGTGGTGGGGTAGAGATGTTGAAGAGTTTCAGCCAATACTCTTTCACTCTTTTTCATTCAACGCTACCTCTGTCGAGAAAATTTCCCACCAGTTACAGACACCAGAATCTAATTTGGGCAAGTCGGATGAATGTACAGCATTTCAATTACTGGGAATGGGACGCCCTTTTCTGTAGCAGCCTCAATTTGTGATTTAGGCTCATAAAGCGGCTGGATGTTCACATAAAAAGTAGCTTACTGCCGCTTTAACGAGAGCTGAGCTCATAAAAAGTGATGTTTGACCCTGCGTGGATGGTGATAAGAACAGTGTTGTAGGCTACTGTCACATCCACACTTTATCAACTAGTGCAATACTTTATTCTCTCACGCCCTCATCTCTTCTCTCTCTCTCTCTCTCTCTTGCTTTACTTTCTCTTTACTTTCCTTACCTATCTCTCACTTCCTTTCATCTGGCTGAGTCTCTTGTCTGTAGTCTGAGTCTACAATCAAGTGGAACAAGAATTTCTACCCAAAACTACAGGCAAATGACCAATTATCGCAAATAATTCTCATTTCTTTGTTATTGTAATTGCTATAATAATTAATCTTTTATTCTTAATCCACTTATTTGTTATAGTACAGGAATGTAGTGGAAGGCATACCCACCCAAATTCAGATATTAAACCTTCCTTTTTACTTTTACTTGAGTTTTTTAGATTTTTAGCCTGACATAAATCTTTTAAATGTAAATTAATTCTCTACATCAAAGTAAATAGCATTAAACTAATGTAAGTTAGATAAGGACATGGCCTTTTAAGTTAAAAAAAAAAACAACCATAAATGAAAATAAATATAATTTTTTTATTTAACTTGGTGGTTGTTTGGGCTTATGATGATCACCGATTGGAGATCATAGTGTATGCATCTTTTTATTGCTAGGCGGTAGCTAGAATATAGCTGCAGCAGAGTTTTCCTGTTTTCTATCAGACATGCTAACACTGTGTTGCAAATTATTTATGTATCCAAGTGCTTCTGCCTTTGATTCTATTTGCGTATAACTTGCCAAAATCTAATTAGAAAGTGTTAAGCTCTTATTTTTAACGAGAATTTTGTTAGAATCAAGAGCAATCAATGAATGGGAGATTTTTTTGTAGAATTTTTTGTACCATTTTTAAGTTTGATACACAGGAAGTCAGAGATTCAAAGAAATAGACAGACAGAGAAACACATATGAAGACAGTCAGGTAAAGAACATAGTTTTGACCTCTCTCCATATCCTTTGTAAAGCCATTTCATTCCTTAACATGGATGCACAACTTGTTGACCAGGTAGAGGAGGTTTCGTTCATTCCTTTATTTTTCCATGGAGTTTTTGTGAGTGTGTGCTCTCTCACCCATCCCATGTTTGGGCCCAATATTTAGCCCCTTTCAGATGGCTGACTTATACAGATCAATCCATTATTTAATGGAGTTGCAGCGTGAAATGTAGGTCAACGCAAGCAAACAAACAAGCACGGCGACGCCTCCATTTCCTGCATACGTGTTTGTAGATGTCTTATCCTTATCTACATAAATGCACTGGATGGCTACACTGTCACTGCAGCTTGAGAAACACTTTCACTGCAACAGCTGTATGTAGGGGACCCTACATTAACATTGATTTCTAAGTGGTTTAGGTCAGGGCATACACCAAGGTGAGGCACCAAATACATTAGAACAAGCTCTTTGTTATTGACTCCAGCTGCAGGACACAGTTTATTGGGGATGGAAGCCTAGAAATGTATTCGATTTTGAAGGCACTGGTGGTGTTGGGGTGGTGGAGGGGTGAGACGGTGAGACGGTGCACACACTGAAATGACAGCAAGGCGACGTATCATATAGGCAAGTTTAATAGCCTCTGACATTATTGGCTGACAGGGAGTCTGCACAGATAACCAAACATGTTCACTGGATAACAATTGTGAGGTGGAGACCCAGCCTGTAGAATGTGAAAGGGATTGTCTCCCTGCTTGAACCTATGCTAAGAGCTTCTTTAGAAATGTCATGGCTCCTTGCAAACAGAAAATTTTGTGAATGTGAATTTAAAGCGATGTGAATTTAAAGATTCATTATGTAACTTGTAAAAATACAAGCCCCTTATCAGTCTAGTTCATGAAGTGGGGCTGTGACAGAGAAGACTGGCCCCTCCCCCTTCGATGAGCCGCTGCATATTCGCTCCATTTACCCCAATGAAGTTTTGGAGACTGTAGGTACACTGGCGGGTAGGTTTTCTCCAAGCACAGGAAGTGACGAATTGAAACTTATGAGCCAAACGCACACAGCTAAGGGTAGTGAAGTCCTCAAAAATACAAACAGTTACCTCTTGCTGCCACTAGAGGCCGCCACTGTTAAACTTACAGTCAATATTGGCTTTGCTTTTCCATGCTGGTGCTATCTGAAGAAGACGAAAGGCTGAGAAGTGACACAGAGTTGGCTGGTATACTTCTAGACAGCTAGGATGCTAGGTTTTCCAGGTAGCAAGCTAGCGTTGTTAGAATATTTTATTGTAATATTGGTTGTGTTTTTATTCTTTGTGATCTTAATGTTAAGCATCTATTTTATTGTAATATTGGTTGTGTTTTTATTCTTTGTGATTTTAATGTAAAGCGTCTTTGGGTACTCAGAAAAGCACTATATAAAATAAATGTATTATTTTTGTTATTATTATTATCCCACAGGGTTCATCAGACAGCTCATCCAGATGACTAAAAAGTGTTGGGTGATGGGACTTGACCAACTGATGGGGAGGTGGGCAGGACAAACCATATACTGCTGCCTCAAGGAAAAAAGTTGCATACTGTAGCTTGCACAATACAGGGCTGCACAATTAATCATACATAATTGTATATATATTGCGATTTTATGTTTCCATGATTAATAATCTTGTAATTGTTATATTTTCAATTCCGGTGAAAGACCCGGTGTGGTCTATCAAGCGCTTCCATTATGTGTGACCAATCACAACCTTTGAATGTGCAACGTGCACCCATGTGACCAAAATGAAAGTTGCAGAAGCAGGCAGCTCCGGAGGGAAAGAAAGAGAGAAACCTTAGATAGACCATCTTTGGAAAAAAACGTAGCGATGAGAAAAGTGGAAAAGAATAGATTGGCCCAACTTAAGAGAAGAAAATCCTTCTCCCAAGTCTGAAGATCAAAACATCATTTTGGTTCTTAAAAGTACAGATAGACCCAACGTGCGAGAGGAAATGATTTCTCCCGACAAGACATTTTTTTCATAATCGCGCAGCCCTGCCGTTTCTCCATGTTTTGCTTATTTTTATATTCTAGTTGTGTGCTTATATTCTATTTCCTTTTCAATGCTGAATCCTGCTGCAACAACCTGAGGATCAATCGTGTAATTTTATCTTAAATACACACTTCTCTGGATCTGGATTCATGCAGTTGGCTGTTTCTTAAAAACCCCAAATGTCTCCCATCTGATACTGAACCAGATGATCTTACCAGTCTGAAGTGCAGGAGAAAATGGGAGAAGTGTTGGAGAGGTATTGCATTGCGGTGTGTGGTTTTGTCACAATGCCAACTGGTGTTCAAGCTAATCTTAAACTTTTATGATTATATCTTGAGCTCAGTAAAATCTTGGTTGTCGCCTACAGCTTAGTCAATAACAAAACCACAAATTGGAATATAGCTACCTCCATTACTACATGTGTCAACGAACACTATATCTTGAACTAATAAACACTAAATATGGACAAAAAAAGAGTAACAAAGAACTAGAAAGGTTAAAAAATAATGAAATAATGAAGTCAAAATCTGTCTTAAAAATGATGGAAATGATGAATTTGTGATTGATACGTTTCACCATATAGAAGCCAAACAAATTTAGAGCTTGACAAATATGATTTAGTGTTTCATTTCACTAGCAATAAAGGTTAAATGAATAATCCGCTGTACACCTTTGTACCAATGAAAACAGGAGGCTAGTGTTGATGCCTTGACTACTGCAGCTACTCCCCCACACAGACCCACAACAGTTACATCTCAGTATGGGCTGTATTTTCCCAACCCTAAGCCAAAAATCAGCTTAATAAATAATCTGTTATTAACAATGGAAATGTAGCCAATAGTGTCTGACTCCACGTCTTCTTCTTTTCTCCCCCCCAGCAGGTCTGTAAGTGTATGTGTGTGTGTGTGTGTGTGTGTGTGTGTCTGCCTGCCACCTACTGTGTGTGTGAGTGCAGACATGGCTACCTGGTGGGCATCTGAAGCCCATCCAATGCGCGCACACACACACACACACACACACTCTTGTTAGAGGAAGAGGAGAGAGAGACATAAATCGATGGAGAGATGGAGAGATGGAGAGAAACTATCATCTTTACACCTCTCTCTAGCCCTCAGCTGATTTATGCATATTCTGTGTTTGTGTGTGTTTGTGTGTGTGTATGTGTGTGTGTGTGTGCGTGCGTGCGTGCGTGTCTCCAGGCCTGTGCCATCTGCTCATATAGAGTCAGACTGGGGACACGCAGTCAGACCACAAGCGGGCTCTAAACAGTGACCTGCTTTCCTCACACTCACACACACACACACACACACACACACACACACAGACTGTGACTTCATCTCTCTCTCTCTCTCAATGAGTCACCTTTCCAGATAAAAACCTGTTGTTGTTGTTCTTCTTCTTCTTCTGCGGTGCAATGAGAGGAAGGAAGGAAGACAGTGGGAGAAACTGAGAAAATTTCTTGTTTTGTCACATTATCAACGATAACAATGGCATTGATTGATTATTGTTTATATACTACAAGCCATCTTTTCATATTTATATATTACCTGAATTGATGCACTGCATTGCTTTGGCAACATACTGTACATTTCTTTCCTGTCATGCCAATAAGGCCGATTTGATTTAAATTGAAATTGAATTGGAGAGAGAGATGGAGAGAGAGATGGAGAGACAGAGGGAAGAGAGTGAGGGAGAGACAGATGAGATGCATATCAGAAGAGAGAGAGAGAGAGAGGTGCTGGCAGTGCTCCATGTCTACTAATGGACTCATCCAACAGAGGTTGGGGGTCAATTTACTTTCCATTCACCCTCTTCAGGAAGTAGATTTTCCTCCTAATGCGAGAACTGGAAATCCTTTCAGCAAGAGAAAAGGTTCTCATTTCCAGTCTGGAAGGGAATGATTCAGAATGAAAGCTCCGTGTTTAGTGCCAATTACAGTTTCTCTTTCCATGTTTGAGTGGAATGGACCGAGAAGACCGACAGATCCTTGAAAAGAGAGCTGCAGTTAATAACACGCCTACCAGTAGCATGGATTCAGATGTCTCCTCCCTGTCCCGTGTCTTTGCTGTATACCGCCATAAAAAACGACTAAAAATACATGAGAAAGGAGAATAATCGGCCCCACATCAAACTGTTTTGTCTCCAGAGGCTTGTGGAAGAAAGTTTGGGCTGAGACTACTTCTGAAAGCAAAGGGGATCTTAATAAGTGAGATTTTAAAAATGATTTTACAAAAAAGTATGTGCTTTTGTTTTGGAGGTGTCCACCATAGTGGCACATGGGCCTCAGAAGTGAAGACAGTAGGTTTTGACTCATCCTGAGACAGCAAAAGATGATGGTTGAGGGCGTGCGCCATATTGGGTTGCAATGAGTTCAGCTCCAGCTCAAGGCCTCTCTTGCATGTTTCTTTTCTCCCTCTCTGCCTTGTGTTTCCTGTATTTTGCTACTGTACTAGTAAATAAGTACCGTAAATACATTGAGAAACACAAAAGTCGTCGTTATGGTAAAATGTTTTGAAGGTTGCCTGCAAGGTCTAGCTAACTGCTTAGTTCATGCCTGTTAGCATTACACACTTCTTAATTCACCTTCACGCAGCGCCCATGTTGATTGTATGGCATACGTCATACTTGGGATGTAAAATGTGAACCAAAGTTGCCTTTCAACAACATCTTTAGTATTAGGAGTATTCTAACATTATGCCGAATATCTTTGACACGTCTTTGACAGTCAGACTCTTTATGCTAGCTGTGTCTGCTAGCTAACACTAGTGTTAGGTGACTTTGGCGGGTCAAAACTTGCTACGGTTAAAACTAGTCGGCTACAACTTGCAAATTAGTTCTAGATGGTTTGGAGATAAATATATATTACCAGCATGAATTAGCTGACTGCTAACATTATCAACTCCATTAGATCCAAGGATCATTTTGGTGTAGATTTCTTTCTTCAAAGACTGGTTGAATTGGCCTATGTTTCTATCTGTTTTGCTGGGTAGGACTTTGACGTAGTTTGAGGTAAATCAGACATGGCTGCCATGTGAATAAAGTGAATTCTGACCATTGTCTGTTGACAGTTGAGATGGCCAAATATGTGAAAACAAAACACAAAAACACAGACTCAACTGGTCTTTGCACAAATAAAAAATGTAAAATCAAAACCAAAGTTGCCTTTCAACAACATCTTTAGTATTAGGTGTATTCTAACATCATGCCTGATACACTATATGGCCAAAAGTCAATGGACACCTGACCATCACACCTACAGTATATGAACTTGCTGGACATCCCATTCTAAAACCATGGGCATTAATATGGAGTTGGACCCCCATTTGGGGCTATAACTGCTGCCACTGTTCTGGGAAGGCTTTCCACTAGCTTTTGGAGTGTGTCTGTGGGAATTTGTGCCCATTCAGCCAAAAGAGCATTTGTGAGGTCAGGCAGTGATGTTGGACGAGAAGGCCTGGCTCGCAATCAGCGTTCTAATTCCTCCCAAAGGTGTTCAGTGGGGTTGAGGTCAGGGCTCTGTGCAGGCCAATCGAGTTCCTCCACACCAAACTGATCTAACCATGTCTTTATGGACCTCGCTTTGTGCACAGGGGCACAGTCATGCTGGAACAGGAAAGGGCCTTCCCCAAACTGTTGCCACAAAGTTGAAAGCGCCCCACTGACTAAAATGTCTTCGTATCTTGTAGCATTAAGAGTACCCTTCACTGGAACTAAGGGGCCAAGCCCAAACCCTGAAAAACAGCCCTAGACCTATCCCTCCTCCACCAAACTTCACACTAGGGACTATGCA
>OOFE01017109.1:1278-13625 GCA_900323365.1 Monocentris japonica
TTGGTGATAGTTAATGGGGGAGTTTATGTGTTGATGTAGGGGGCATGAGATCCGGGATGATGAGAGGAGGAGAAAATTAGTTTGGTGTGGGATTGTAATATGTGTGTGTGTACATTTTACAAATACTTTTGTTGTGGCTTTAGCTCACCGGCAGCAGAATAGATCCGAGAATTGTTGAATATATTTTATTGAACTGTTCAAGTTGTTTTTTTTGTATAGCTGATTGTTGTTCCATTGATATCTGCCGTGTTTGGAGATCCAACCATTGTGAGATGTTGATTTTTTTCCTACGTTTCCAGTTTAGTAGTATCGTTTTCTTGGTGATAGTTAGGGCCACAAGTAGGGGTATTATGATTTGTGTTGAACATGTGTTGAGTATATCCAGATCGCCGAGTATCCATACGGAAGGGGTTAATAGAATGCTACAGCCAAGGAATATGGATAAACCTGAATTATTAGACAACCCACCTGTGAAATGGATGTGTGTGTTACTCAATGCACGTGTGTGTTCCAGGTGTGTTGTCCAGTCTCAACGGTGATTCCTCCATTCCTGAGGAAAGGGGGGGAGGTGTGAGCCCAAAGACCACGCCCACTGACACAGACACTGACCTGTCAATGTAAAGGCCCGTCCATCCAAACCCGCTGAATCAGTGAACTAGCTGAACTTGGGGGAAAAGGTCAAGATCGTGACAGTAGTTGCAGAAGTTCCCATTGAAATGCTGACATCATCAAAACTTTGTTAAACCTAAGAATAGTTGACCTGCAGTAGTCCTCCTCTAGGAATCTCCTCTTCTTGTGCTTTCACTCTACAAGTCAGCTGATTGCCAAACACATGCACTTTGGAATCGTTATTGTTTTTCCCCCAAGTCCTTTTAAGTGTTTTTAATTGGATAGTACACACTGGAGAGAGACAGAAAAGATGGGGGAGAGAGAGAGAGGGAGCGATATCCGAGAAAGCTGGATTTGAACCTGAGACATTGTGAGTACATATTATGCTTTAACCTACAGAGCTGCAAGGACACCCCAAACTCACCCTGTTGTATTTGAACTCTGTAGAAATGGTTTGCCAGCAGGTTACCACATACACCATGGACGCTTTAATCCTGGGAAAATCTGGGTGGGCAAAGTGAATGAGAAATCCACTCCCTCTACAATTATTGTTAAGGTGCCCTTGAGCAAGGCACATAACCCCCAGTTGATCCAATGGAGTTTCTCAGTGGCCACCAGTTGAAGACTGTGGTTATTGGGCAGGTAACAGGTATGAATAGGTTTAACTGTGTGAGTTTGAAGCAGGCCATCGCTGATGAAGAACATACATGCTCAGTTATTTTTTTCTGGGCAGGTTATATGCAGGGATCTTGTGTTCACTGTATCAAATCAAACCAATAATTATTGAGCAACAATTCTGGAAGTCCTGTAATGAGATTTGCTCACATGGTACACGATACATAACCATGTGATCAAGGATGACACAGGCAAAAGTTTTGTTCAGTCACGTTTAGAGGTGCTTTATTGCCAGCCCACCTAAATGATAACCAAACCAAAATGTCTTCTTGCAGTCCCAAGTTCAACAGAAATCTTCTACCTTTTCCACATCAAAAGAAAACTCAAGTCAAGAACTTCTCTCCCTGGGCACTCACCAGGCACCTTCTCCATTTTTCCTCCAGGCCTCACAGGTCCCACGTGCCTGCTGAAGGCGATGTCTCTGGGAAAAGAGACAGGAAAAAAAACATTTGTTGGCCCTACTCACAGGTGAGCTCTGTCCCTCTCCCTGGCTAGCCTCCTGCCTTTGAGGGTTGGAGCTGAGGATTGCCAGCAGTAGGTTCTGGCGTAGCAGAGCAGAGTGGAGCTGACATGGCTGGACAGGCAAATGCTGCCTGATGCTGCTGGCTTCTGTGCGTGGCCCTGGAGTCAGACAGCCCTGCTATATACACAGAGAGGTGCTTGTGCTTGGGTCTCCAGGCACCGAAGTTTGTTTCTGCTGTACCTTGCACTACTATAATGTAAATTGAAGGTGCCATCATTCACTTGCTAGCAACCACCTTTTCCATATTTCAACTGGACCGTCCCAGCCAGAACAGTGTCGAATCAAGTTTATTTATATGGCCCTAGCTAGTCAATGATAAAACACAGAACAAGATAAACACATTTAGCACACAAGCGACAGAGGCAGAACACAAAATAGCATATCAAGACAGAAACCAATCTAACCTAAGCGACACCACCAGCCTTACACCCTCAAAGAACACAAGGAAAATTCCCAAGAAAACCTTATGAGGAAAGAAAAAATGGAAGAAACTTTGGGTGAGGCAGTTCAGAGAGGGATCCCCAGAGTAAAGCAAGAGACTGTGTCGGCCCCGAAGCTAAGCAGAACTAGGGTTGATCATACTTAAGTGAGAACAGATTTAAAAATGTGCAAGGAATTAGTTTGTAATCGTGAGGGGAAGTTAATTCCAGAAATGAGGAGCTCGGTAGGAGAAGGCTCTTTAGACTGGGGAGCGGAGGGCTGCATGGTGGCTCAGTGGTTAGTACTGTCGCCTCACACCCAGGTTTGATTACCAGCCCTGCTTGTGTGGTGTTTGCATCTTCTCCCAAGCGTTTATTTCCCTGCCCTCTGTCTAATGTACGCTGGGATAGGTTACAGCCCCCCGTGACCCTGAAAGGGGAAAGGACGGGACTAGTCTCTGGAATAAGACACCGACTGAACTGGCTGGGAAATTCACCAGACTACACTGATCGCACTTAGCTCCATTCGAGTTGGAGAGAGGAGTACATGGTTCATGCTGCCTCTTTGGTGTCCAACTTAGACACCAGGTTTTGAAAGCTCCGTAGTGGGGTGAAGCCACGTTCTACCAACAAATGCTTTTTACAGAGGAGCTTTATTCATCAATCCCTCCTGATTCATGGCAACACTTAAAGGATAATTCAGTGCTTCAATTCTCACACTCATCAGCTTTAAGTTTCGTTATAAAAATCATTAACAATTCCTGCTACTGCAAAGAGTTTTTTTTTTTTTTTAAAGATTTAAACATGAAGTCCTGTGTACTGCATCAGGCTGTGGACCTCATGCCCAAACAGATTGCCCACCCTTTCTGTATCTTAACCGTCTTCTTGAGAGCCAGAAGCCAATCAGGTATTTGCACCTCACATTCAAACAGTCAGAGAATAAAATTGACTCTGTTGCACCAGTTGCATTACTTTCCCCCTGGAAACTTAGTTCTAGTTGTTTTTGCACTTTAGCGGGGGGAAAAAAACAAAACAAAATGTACTTTTTTGAATGTTTGTGCTTTTGAAAAGAGGATTTTGATGACATACGTTTTATGGACGATGACTGATGATGGTATTGAAGATGATGATGGTATTGGTGATGATGGTAATGTGTTTTTAAAATGTATTTTGTTTTTGGTCAGTGTCTTTCTCTTTGAGGTGACGTTTTAGAGCTACAGCAGCCTTATGTGTGACCTTTCACCTTAATGGAGGTCCTGATCTGTGACCTTTCACCCTCATGATGTGTCTTTTTTTCAACATACTGTTGTTTGGGACAAGAGACACATCTTGTGTTACTTTCGCTACAACATGTTCAGTTGACATTAACATTTTGAAGGTAAGACAAGATGTGTCTCAGACTACGCTGAACATTGTTACAAATGAAAAGACGTAATGGTATACATGGAGGTCATGACGTGTGCCAAGGTAGAAATCTCAAGTCTCCTTGTTTGCTTTTTTTAGTCCCTGTCCTCCTATTTTTCCCTGTCTGTCTCTTCACTTTCTCTAAATGCTGTGAAGGAAAGTCCTCCTGAGGCTTCATTATCTGCTGTACACCAAGAGGAAGGTCTGCTGCGGGCTCAGCTCTGTGGCAGTGGTCTGAGCCATAGACAGACAGTGTGTTTTCATTTTACACCCACGTACGTCCCATGTCAGATTCTGCTGTTGTGATGCTATGAAGGGCATAGTTACATTATTTATAGCCAACATGCTAGTTCTTGTATCAAAAGCAATGACGGTGTCTTTACGCTATCATTGCTTTATATGGTTCTTAATGCTATTGTGTCAAATAGTTTTATGTTTTTATGATTTTCAGCAGATTAGATGGACTGATGGATGTGTAGATAGATACAGAGAGATAGATAATACACTTTGTATAGCACTTTTCAAAATAGATACAAAGAAATGTACAGATGAAATGGTAACAATAAATAAAAGAATAATAAAATATATTCTAAAAAGGCAGCGTAAATGAATTAAAAGAGCCTGCCTTGCTATAGCAGCTGTCAGAACAGCTATTTAAGTACAGTAGCTATAAAAAAAGTATTCCCAAATGTATTTCGTAAGTTTTGTAGAAAATGTGCAAAAAGCCAAGGGAGGTGAATACTCTTTTCTAGCCACTGTAGCACAATCCCCCCAGTTTTGAATTGGCAGCGCCATCATAGAAAAACTGGACTAACTGCATCTCTCTATGGCTCTGGCCAACATGGTGCCCCTGTTACAACCTGGACAAATGTCTGTTCTTGTTCATGAGAGGAAGGGAGGAAAAGTAATACATAGGAGAAAGAGGAGGTGTGAATTAAACTGCTGAATTGTGTTTGAACCTTATTTTCTGTTGATGGATTTGTTAATGGTATCTTGGCCGGGCATCTGCGTGTTAGCCTGTTAGCCTGTACAGTTTGGCCAAACCAGAGAGATTTTCATGCCTTAACTGTCCCTGCACGAGGTAACGTGTGTGGTTGTATCAGACTTTTAATGGTCTAAATAAAAAACGGCTTTTGAACGTCAGTCTGCTTATTCTGTGTGTGTGTGTCTTTCTCTTCCTGTTTGTGTATGACTGTGTTAATTTGTTCATGATAGTGTGTGTGTTTGTTTATGAGGGGTGTAACTTCATTCCCATGCACTGGAATAGACACGCCCACACAGTCAGCTGCCAGATCAACCAGAGTGAATTGAAATTACAGTGGAATGAATCTAAATTCATAAACTACCGTCTTTATAAGTGGCCTTACAATCAAAGTGCAAGACACAACACAATGCTAAGAATTAGAAATGGAGGGTCAGATTTTTTTTGTGGCAGGAGGACTTTGCTGGTGTGTGTTTACAGAGGATGTGTGTGGCACACCCTCTGTAAACAATTTGTGACCCAATAGGGTGTGTGCACACATGTATGCGCACAAATTCACATTCATAAACACACCTATAGGCAGAACCTGATGGCCAGGGTACATCCTGTATCTCCATGGAAGAGGAGAAGAGCTGCTCATCCCTGCTCTGGAGCTGCCGATCTGGGTATGAGCGCTTTTCTGTGTAAAGATTATTTTTTTTAATGACATTTCTGATTTAGTTGACCGTATACAGTTAAGAGTGAGAAGTAATATGTTCAAAAGACTATTTCTTACCTTATTAGATATTACCAGACATTACAGAGTGGAGAGTGAGAGGTGAGATGGTGTGAAAATTGTTCATAGTCATTAGTCACTAGTGTAGGAAAGCAGTTTGATTTTTATGTAATGGTTGCTGTGGTTATTCAAGTCTTCCTGGAGCAATCTTTAAGTGGACTTAAAGTAACAATCTGTGACATTTTCAAATAAATATATATATTTTTTTGACAATATAAGTGATTCAACATATAGTCAGTTCATGAAAGCTTTTCCATTTGCTGCTCTAAACACCCAGTGTCTGCTAGGTCTTTTCTGGGAAAAGTCCTCTGGTGCACAGGAAGTGATGCGTTTTTTATGTTTTTGGTTTGTTTGGAATAAATAGAAGAAGAACTGGGTAGTTAACATGAGCAGCGATAGCCACCATGGCTGAACAGACAAAGAAAAGAGCGCCACCTACAGAAACTTCATCAACAGAAAACATAAAGACGTCACAGTACTGGCCACACTGTTTGACTGACAGGTGATCTCTGGGAAGTGCAGTGCAGAAACTTTCAAGGATTATTGATCCCTGGACTTTTTGTTTTTGTTTTTTCTTTTTGCACATTATTATTATTACGATTATTTTTTCTTTTGCACTAAGCATTTGTATATTTTTTGTAGAACATATCTTTCATATGTTTTATTCTTTAACTTTTATTACTCATCTTAGTTGTGTTATTTTATGTTGTTGTTCTATGTTACTTGGCTGCTGTGACTAAGAAATTTCCCCTCGGGGATTAATAAAGTACCTACCTACCTACCTATCCAGCCATTCATTTTATTTGACCATGTACCATGCTGTGCCTAAAATAAAGTTGGTGTTTTATCATTTATAGGCTATTACAGCACTGAAGTTGTTGAGCAATTTAATGTGCATCAGGGGAGCCTGAAAAAGATCTATACTGTGACCCCTGTGGTGAAATGCTTGTGTGTCTCAGGAGGATACATGAAGAAACACAATTGCATTAGGTGCAATGGACAACGTATTTGAAACTGTCTAAGTAAACGTGTTTTTTAAACTTGCAGTGAACTGAGAGCCAGTCTGTATCTGTGACCTGATGATTTAACTGGGAGCTGCAAATGAAAGAGGTATCTTTCTGTCTACCTGTCTGTCTCCCTTCCCTCTTTCCTACCAGTCTGCCTGTCTGCCTCTCACTTGGCCTGTCCATCCCTCTGCCTATTGTTTTTTACCAGTTTATCTTTCAAAAGCTGCTTTGTAAAACTTTAAACCAAACCTGCTGACTATTTTTCTCTGTCTCTCTTGCCAACAGGATGCTGAAGAAAGGAGTGATGGAGGGAGAGAAAGAAGAGGAGGGAGGAGTGGGGGAGCGAGGAGAGGAGGTGGTGAGTTTATGTCAGATGTAGAGATTTAACCCAGCTATACACAATGAAACTGACTGTATCTAGTGGAGAAAACAGTCAACTACGATTACTGTCTCTGTCTGTCTGTCTATCTGTTTCTTAGAGGACCAAGCTGCAGACAAACCAAAACAATCCCAGGTAACTGACTACACTCTGGATGATACACCAGCTAACTGACAGAGTGACTGACTCATTGACTAAAAGACTAACTACATAACTAACTTATTGGCTTGCCAACCTTGAGAGTCCAGTAATAGGGAGATTTCAAAACCAAAGCAGGCGTCTGGAGGTCCTGGAGGTGGGAGAACATGGGGAGGGCTGGCAAATAACTGATTGACTAACCAACTAACTACCTAACTTGTTACCAGATAAGAACAAACTGACATACTGACTGATTAACACTAACCTGCTACCTAACTGACTGGGTGACTGATTGGCTAAACCAACTAAACACCATCCCCCTCTCGGTCCAGTCTAGATCAGGCCCTGAATTCCTGGTTCTGTCTCGCTGTGCAGCCTGCTATAACCAGCAGGGCTCTATGCCTCGGTGGGGGGATGACAGCGAGTCCAGCTCTGCTGCCGACGACTCTGAGCCAGAGTTGGACTGGGATTCAGAGGAACTAGAGTCCAGCTCCAACTCCAGCTGCAGCTCTGGGCCGGTTTCAGCAGGGACATCTCACCAAGCTGCAGCAGATCGGGACTCACCTGGATCTGGATCTGGAGACGACTCTGAGCCCGGGTCTGAAGTAAAACATGGCGCTGGAGTCAATGAGCGACCAGACAGACAGGGAGCTACACAGGGAGGGACGGAGGGCGGCCGAGAGGAGAGAGGAGAGAGGATGGAGAGTCAGGAGGATAGAAAGAGGATGGAGGGAGGCCAAGAGGAGAGAGGAGAGGGGATGGAGAGTCAGGAGGATAGAAAGAGGATGGAGGGAGGCCAAGAGGAGAGAGGAGAGGGGATGGAGAGTCAGGAGAGTCAGGAGGATAGAAAGATTAGAAGAGCCCCACTTCTCAAGTCTCTCTCCCTGCCCTCCTCCCTCTCTCTCTCCCTCCTCTCTCCCTCCCTTCTTCCCCGACCCCCCAGGGTCATCTCCACCCTCCACCTACAGGTGCTGCCCAGCAAATACGGTGATACCACTCTCTACACCAGCCCCACTTTCACCTGTCAACACCCCTTGGAGAGAGAGGAGGACAAGAAGGAGGAGAGGACAGGAGGAGGGCAAGGGGGAAGGGGCAACAGCCTACTGCCTCCGCAACCACCACAATATCAACAACAGAGCTGGTATCAACAACAGCAACATCAGCTGTCACATCATTATCGTCAGCAGCAGCAACAACAACAACAACTACAACAACCCTTTTTTCAACAACAACAACAACAACAACCGTTTTTTCCACTCCCAGCGTGGGGACAAGTTTGGCCACCACCACCACCCCTGCACACTTTTCCTGTGTTACACCCCCCCGCACCACACACACCACACACACACCTACACCCATCAAACACACCCCAGACACATCTACATACACATACACCACAAACATGCTACTATTGTTACAATCCACACGAGTCCTGACAGGAGGCACATACCCAGGTAGATCATAGCCGGGTTATCAGTCTGCAATATCGCTGATATTTAGAAGCACTGAGTCGATGGACTCTGAAATTGTCAAATAAAGTTATTTGAATGTGAGGTAATGAGTTTCATGAAGTGTTTGTGATTGTACGAGTTATTATCATTTAACATTTATTCACAGTATATGTCACATTTTGACAAAGCAATATTGACATTCGTTTACCACAAAAAGCTTGTTAGCATTCACCATTGAAACACATAGGTCTCTATAGCTGCAAGCTAACTGGCAGTACCCAAAGGTTGCTGTAGCCTACAAACCTACATGGAAATTCAAAATCTATTTCAAAAACTAATGCAAAAACCAAACTCAAGCAATACACACACTCTCTCTCGTTCAAATGCTGCAAACGTGTCTGATTGGACGGATTTCAGGAATTCTTTAGCGAGGGAGCCAATCAGGACCAAGTATAGTTGTGATGCGTTTACAGAACTTAGTCTGAAACTGGCTGTAAAAAAGGATGGATTTTTGAAAATGCAATAACTTTAAACGTAACCACTCAAACTAAATACAATTTTAACAATGCCTTTATTAAACTTTGATCATAAATGCATATAAGTAAGGGAACGTTTCCATTCCTATAATATGGTACCTTTAATAATTTTATTAAACACAGAAAAATATCAAAATCATATGAAGACGCCTGAATTCTCACTGTTAGAGGGAGAGAAGACAAACAGGCCACAGATGCTACTAAATGTATCAAAGAAAAATGAAACATAACAACCATCAGCACCACACTTTGCTACAGATTTGATGGTAATTGTGTTTTTTACTAGCGTTGGGGTGCATCTTCATCACTGATGTGACAGCTAAATGTTAATGGAAAGAAATCTACAGGTGCTTGTTTACCATCATAGACCAACACAATCGTTCCCCTGCTGTGGTCTCTCCTTCATTGTACAGAAATAGATACTTTCCAATTACAGTCGAAAAACAAGAGGCTCTTTGTATGGTGTGTGTGTGTGTGTGTGTGTGTGTGTGCAGTTCCTTCCACCTACAGTAGCCACTAAGTCTCTCCAGATGTCTACGACAAGACAAAGTGTTTCCACTACCATTGCCAACACACACACACACACACACACCTACACATACTGACATCATTGGCAGCAAAATATGTTGATTTCTGTGAGTGGGGGGGAAAGAAATGCAGAGAGACAGAGGGACAGCGACAAAGACAGAGTGGAGAGGGAAAGACATAGAGAACAACAGAGCAAGATAGAAAGAGATGTGGAAAGAAAGAGGAACATTTTAGCTTTCTTTCTCCCTCCATTTCCCTCTTTCTCTCTTTCTCCCACTATCTGTGTTTAGTGGTCATCTAAAGGATCCCCATTAGCTGATGCCATTCATGCCATCTTCCTAGTAATCCCACTTCCACCCAACGACATCATCCCCATCACTTCAAAAGTTAAATTGATTTCTTGACCCTGCAAGCCGTTAAGACCCGGAATCAAGTCTCGTTAGTTTCAAAGTTATGGAAGATAATCGTCTAATGGCGGAAATCCCAGATCCGGATCCCCACCAAAACCTAATCAATTGTTCCTTGGCCTGTTTGAGATATCCTGCTGACAGACAGACAGACAGGTAATAAACCTGAGCACCATTTTAAAGAGCATAATGAAAAAACAGAATGCCACATACATGAAGAATGGCCTGAGAACAAACAACTTATGAGGATTATAAGATAGAAAACAACTATGTGACGGACAAATTACGACATAGAGCGATGGTTTCATCACATCCTGTGGATTGGTAAATAATAATACTGTAATATTGGTAAAGGCTGCAGTGAATAGGCTGGTATCCCTCGACTTCCCCTTCTCTCCATCCGCTCCCTCTCTCACCTCTCACTCCTCATTTTCTTATCCTCCCCCCTTCCTTGCGCTCTCTCTCTCTGTCTCTCTCTCTCTCGCTCTCACTCACTCTCTAAGTCCGTTAATTAGTGATAATGGAGCCAAAGGAGACCACTCCCTCTCTCTCCTCTCCTTCCTCTCTCCCCTGTCTCCTCCCTCTGTCCCTCCCTATTCCTCCCCTCCCTTTCCCCCCCTCTCTCCCTCTGTCTGTCTTTCTTTCTATCTCTCAGTCAGTAATAATGGAGCCCAGCAGTCCAAAGAAGATCCAGTTTGCTGTTCCTCCGTTACAGGGACAGCTGGACCCACAGGCTGCCGAACATGTGAGTGTATCTGTGTGTGTGTGTGTGTGTGTGTGAAAGAGAGAGAGGGACAGACAGAGAGAAAAAGTGTGTGTGTGTGTGTGTGTGTGTGCGTGCCTATTTGAATAGGGTTTCTGTAATCCTGTAAATCTTTGTATCTGGAATCTTATATGTGTGGGTGCACGTCAGCATGTGTGTGTGTGTGTCTGTGTGTGTGTGTGTGTGCTGAATAGGTCTACAATGTGAAAGGTGGTGTTTGAATATGTGGATGAGTATATGTGTGTTTAATGGGTCTGTCATATTTGAGCTACTGTGCATGTGACCGTGCATGTTGTCTGAGCATTTTGTCTGTCATCTTTAGGCTAGCATGTGCTCATGCCAGGTCATATTAGCCCCGCGTCAGATTGTGTTTGCCTTGTGAATAGACAGAGTGCACAGTTAACTTTATTCACTATGGTAACGTGTAAAGTCAAGAGCCTAAGAAAAGGGCCGCTGAGCTGAAATTGGTCTTTTTTCAATCCTAAATCTTGGGGTCCCAGAGTTAAGATGTTGGTCTTTCCGGGGGCCGAGCGCCTTGTTCACATCTTTACCCACTGCTTAGCTGATGGATAGATGGGAAGTGGTTTATTACCAAGGAAATTGATTAACAGACAGTAACAGATTAGTGCCCCACTATGGCCGTCAGCTCCAGTCAGTGTAGCCAGAAGCAAAAGATAAATTTTAGCAATGGTTTTATGAGATCGCGCCTTGTAAACAATGTCTCTCCTGGGGGGGCCACCAGGCTGATGGTGAACATTTACAGTCCATCAGCGTGAGCGTATTGTTCCCTCGGCCTGGTCTAAAGTTGTGAACAAAGCACGGTGTCACTGCTGAGTGAAAATCTTGTATCTCCAGAATGTCAACTTTACAGGAACTAAGAAAAGCAGCCTTGTTTTTAGCTTGATGACGATGCATTTTTGACACAATCCAATGGGTTTTGAATGGGCTTCAGAAGCCCAAGAGGTCAGAGAAGTTTCTCAACTCATAGAGGAACATATAATCCTTCAATTGAAGTAAAGTTACGAGGTTTTCACACAACAGCGAGGGTCTCTTTAAAAGCTAAGTACTGGAAGAGCAAGCTAAAGTTGGTCTTTTAAAGTAGCTTGTCTTGTATTAAGTATTGTATTGTATTAGGTAGATTGTGTTGCTAAATGTAGTTATTAGCTAAAAGTGACCATTTTAAGAAGAATTGTCAGTGAAATTGGTCTTTTTAAAGCCTATGTGTAGGGACAATAGTTTAGGTTTGTCATTGGGATGGTTAATTAAGATTTGTTATTTTAAAGCCCAAATATTGAAAAAAAAGTGAGTTTGAGGAGTAAATACTGAAGGTTGGTGTATTTAAAGTACTGGGACAATAGTTAAGTTTGTCATTTTTTAGTATTGGGACAGTGAGTTAGATTGTTGTTTTTTAAATCATAAATATTGGGACTGTAAGATCAATTTGGTCATTTTAAAACCTGACTACAAGGACATTATATTGTAGTTGGTCTTGTTAAAGCCTAAATACCGGAGCAATAGTTTATCATTTTAAAACTATTGGAACAGTGTGTTAATGTGTGTGTGTGTGTTTATGTGTGTCTCCCTCAGATCCGTCGCAGAAGACCAACTCCTGCCACTCTGCAGATCTACAGACAACCTACTGGAACAGGTAGAGGCAGACAGACAGACAGTTAGACAGACAGACAGACAGACAGACAGACAGACAGAGACAGACAGACAGACAGACCTGAGAGGCAGGGAGGGAGACAGGG
>OOFE01017110.1:0-11857 GCA_900323365.1 Monocentris japonica
TGAACTTTTCTCAACTTTAGAAAAGCGCGCTGCTCAGTCTAAAGTGACACCTACTTCAGTCTACACTAGACAAGATATTTATGTCTAAATTACAAAGTAGCGCTCTGATACCGCTCTCTCCTTTTAACTTCACCTCCCCTCCTTCCATCTTTCTACCCCCTGCCCCAGGTGTCCCTTCCCCTCGGAGCGCCAGGCCCGTCTGGAGGCGGTGCGGGAGGTCTTCCTGGCAGCCTACAGCTCCACGGTGGGCCTCAAGTCATCGGCACCCAGCCCCTCTGGCGCCATCTCCGGTCTGCTGGAGCAGTTTGCCCGGGGGGTCGGCCTCCGGGGCACCAACACCATCGTCTGAACCCCTGTCAATGTGACTTCCCCCCCGAGCATCACCTCCTGCTTCCGTCCATCCACAACCCAGCTGGGTTTCCATCCACGTGGGTTGAAGCGCCGTCTCCTCTCCGTCTTCAACCTGGCTGGCGACGAATCACCCCGTCCGGACTTAATAGAATGAAGTGCCAAACTTCTCAATACCATCCAGAGGCTGTAGAGTTTATTTTCTGTTTTTCTTTCAGAGTTTCTTTTCCTTCTATTAGCCTGGATTTTTTTTTTTTTGTCATCTGTTCTGTTCCAATGTTTTCCTCTGGACTTTTTATTTCCTGTGTGTTTAGTGTCGTACGTGTTTTGTCAAATTCAGGGAGTGGTTATTATGGGGTGGGGAGTGGGTTTCAGCCACAGTATCAAAAAGGGATAGCCAGTTTGCTTTAGCGTTGAAACGCACATGGCTTAGAACGTAGGGTCTGCCGTAAGATAGGGTTTTACCTGTTCCAGGCTGAATAGAAAGCATTCTTCCTTGCTCCGTTCTTCCTTATCTGCTCAGAAATGTTTTTTCTCTGGGAGTCACTGCAATGGCCGTCCTAAGTGCAGAAGGTTACCCGTGTGTAGTTCTGGTTTTGTGCTGCTATTCTTTGCTGACCCAAGCAGGAGAACGATCAGAAGTTCTGGTGGATGTTGAAGTTGAAGCACAGCACTTAAATGTGTACTGACAGAAACGGCACCAAGCTTTTTCTTCTTTTTTTTTCTTGTTCTAATTTGGCACAGAGTATTGAAATGGAAAGATCTGATCAGTTTAGCTTGATTTTAAAGGTATGATTTTATAGGCGTGGGTGGAAGGGAAGGGGGGGTCTGCATTTGATTTGACCTGAGTTTTATCTGATTTTGCGAGTTTTAAATTCTGCTCAAGACGGTTTTGTTTGAACGTTTTCAGGGACTCTTCCTTTCCCCTGGATTTACCTCCACATAGCACCCTTTCTGAGATCTCAAGTGATTGAAGGTCCTACACACCTCTGATCTCCTCACCTAGCCAGTCCAACAATCCCTTATATCTCTACTATGTAGCTGGTCGTCTTTTCTCCATCTAACACCGACGTGGTAGCACAAGAGGCATCACGGTAACTGTCGATGAGTTTGTACCTCCATGACCCGGCGGCCTTTTCGGTGTTCTTCCCTCGCTGCACTTCCGGCCAGCAACCGCCGGGCCCACTTCCTGGCGGTGCGCTGATTTCCGCCCATCTCGTCTCACACAAGAACACTTCTTTCAGGTTATACATGAAAGGACATTGCTGCCTGGGCTACACTGGGGTAGAGTCACATTTTTAACTGTTTTTCAGAAGATCACAAGAGATTATTATTATTATTATTATTATTATTAATATTTTTTTTTTTTTAGTAGTAGTAGTAGAAAAAGGAGGAGTATTGTTATTGTTATTATGATTACAGCAGCTCAGATAAGTGAAAACTAATGAATGACAAAATATAGAAATAGCAACAGAATCATATAATAGTGATGTAAAATAAAAAATATTACATCCATACATCCATTTTCTTATCCGACACCTGGTTGTGGTGGTAACACGGCAAGCAAAGCAGCCAGGACGTCCTTTTCCCAGGCAACTTCCTCCAGCTCCTCCTTCCAGGTATGCTGGGGGATGAAGTCCCTCCAGTATATCCTCAATCATCCTTATCAGATCCCTGATCCTCCTCAATGTGGAGGAGCAGTGGATCCTCCCAGATCACTGAGCTCTTCACCCTGTGTGTCACCACCCCTGCAGAGAAGCCTGGGAAATGTCCTCCCCAGTGGCCCAAGTCTTCTTTCTTCATAAAGTTTCACTTTTGCATCTGTAGCAGCAGCAGCCTATTTGGCCTGCTGGTTCCTCTCTACCTCTCTGTTGAATCAGGAGAGATCCTTGCCAACCAGGCCTGGAAGGTCTCCTTCTTCAGGTTGACAGCCCCCTCACTGCCGGTGCCCACCAGTGGGTTCTTGGGTTACCACCGTAACACGCACCAACCACCTTTTGGCCACGGCTCTGGCAGCCGCTTCCATGACAGAAGTTTTCCCTCCTGTGGGATACAGGAGACATGGGGGTTGAAATCACTCCAAACAGTCTTCCACCATGCATTCCCAGCAAACCCTCACTACACATTTGGGTTTACCAGGTCTGTCCAACTGCTTCCCCACCACCTGACCCAATTCATCACCAGATGGTGATCAGTCGACCGCTCAGCCCCTTCTTCACCCATGTGTCCAGAACACATGGAAACAAAGTTTCTAATCAACCTTTTGCCCAAGGTGCTCTGGTACTTAGTACACATATGAGCCTGCTTGTGTTGGAACATGATGTTTGTTATGGACAATCCATACCTTTCACAGAGGTCCAGTAATAATGCATTGTTTGGGTTCATATCAGGCAGGCTGTTCCTCCCAATCATGCCCCTCCATGTTTCCCAACTGTTGTCAACGTGAGTGTTGAAGTCTCCTAGCAGGACAATGGAGTCGGTAAGCAGAACCCTGTCCAATGTCCCACCCACTCTCTCCAAGACGTTTGGAAACTCCAAGCTGCTCCGCAACTCATAGGTATATGGAGGAAACCCTCATGTTTCCTGGAGGCTGCACAGCCAGTTGCCCCACCCTCCGGAGAACACCTGAGTAAGAGATAGGCAACACTGTGCGTGGAGGTGAGCCCAATTATATCAACCTCCAGCACCAGTTCTGGCTCCTTCCTCCCCAGAGAGATTAAATTCCATGTTCTAAGAGCCAGTTTCATATGCCAAGGTCCGCGACATCCAAGCCTGTCCTTTACTCAGGCATCGCTCTGGACCTCTACCCATCACCTTGCGGGTGATGCGTCCACGTTGCTGGTTTGACCTGTGCTGGGCCGAGCTACGGGGCTCAACTCCCAGGCCTGGTTCCAGGACTGGTCTCTGGTATTCCTGTTCTGGACGAGGATCTCTCAGTTTTTTGAGGCTACCATAGGGGTCTCCTTGAATCACTATTTGTCTGGCCCCTTGCCGGAGACCAATTTGCCTTGGGTGTCCCCACTGGGAGCTCCCAGGGTCACTGGGGCACTGATACTAAAATGTAGCCTAAAAACATTTAACGTAAATGTCATATTTAGTTCAGTCTATTTAAAATGATAACATTATGTACTGCCAATAAATTACACGTTTTCTGTTTTATCAATATTGTGTTATTTGTTATTTTAAATTCTGTTATTTTCAAATTATTTGTCATTCACATTTTGGTCTCCCAGATATTCAAGCAGAACACAGCTACTCTTTGAGTGAAGACTCCGCCCCCCAGAGCCCTGCCCTGTCAATCAAAATGGACCAAGACTCTGGTAGGTCAAGCTGGTGATTAACATGAACGGTAACACTCTCAAATATATCCATTCATCTTTTCAGAGCTTATCTTAGTTTATTCTTCATCCTTCATCATACTGGCCAGGCCCTCATCTGATTGGCTCAATCTTCTGTCTTTCATATAATATGCACCCTGATTGGCTAAAGCTGCAGTTTGTCGTATAATATGCACTAAAATAAGACATTTGAAAGTCAGTTGACTCCCTGGGATCCTGTCTGTCTCTCTACCTGTCTTTCTCTCTCTCTCTCTCTCTCTGTCTGTGTCTCTCTACTTGTCTTTTTCTTAATCTGTCTCTCTACCGCTCTTTCTACCTGTCATTCACTTCATCCGTCTCTCTGCCTGTCTCTCTGCACATCTCTCTCTCTGTATCTGTCTTCCTCTTTCACCGACTGTCTATTTGCCCGTTCTCTTTCCTCCGCTTGTCCCTGGGATCCTGCTGTCTGAGCAGCAGGAAGAGTTTTCCTCCAGCTAAGCCCTGCCCACCCAACACACACACTCTCACACACACCACATACACACATGCGCTATGACAAGCATGTGGTTTTGAGTCTCTAGCTAAAGCTGAAGCCAGCGGAAACTCTCACTCTCTCTCTCTCTCTCTCTTTCTCTCTCTCTTCTACCTCTCTCTGTTTAACTCTACCTTTTTCTCTCTGTCTTTCTCTCTCTCTGTGTGTGTTGTGTGTTCATCAAGGATGCAGGTTGGTTGATGTGTATTCTGTATTTCTTTGTGTATGTGTTTCTGTAGAGCATGTTTAAATCTTTAAAGAGAATAAAATACAGTCACATTCAAAGAATGAAACCAAGTAGTTTCAGTCTGGATATTAATTCAAATTTAACATGAATTAAAGTCAGTGTAACAACTAATATGACATAAACTAACCGTTAACGTAACATATATAATATGAGATACAGTTTTAATAAAGATAATTGATTCATATTTAAGTTTTCTTCATCCTCGCTTCAAAATAGTTGCATAACTGTCATGCATATGGAACATTTATATCATACTGTGGCACACACACACATACACCGATCAGCCACAACATTAAAACCACTGACAGAGCTACTGTAGCACAAATTGCTGAAAAAGTTAATGCTGGCTATGATAGAAAGGTGTCAGAACACACAGTGCATCGCAGCTTGCTGCGTATGGGGCTGCGTAGCCACAGACCGGTCAGAGTGCCCATGCTGACCCCTGTCCACCGCCGAAAGCTCCTACAATGGGCACGTGAGCGTCAGAACTGGACCATGGATTAATGGAAGAAGGTGGCCTGGTCTGATGAATCACATTTTCTTTTACATCATGTGGACATCCGGGTGCGTGTGCGTCGTTTACCTGGGGAAGAGATGGCACTAAGATGCACTATGGGAAGAAAGCAAGCCGGTGGAGGCAGTGGGAATCCTAGGGTTCATGTGGATGTTACTTTGACACGTACAACCTACCCAAACATTGTTGCAGACCAAGTACACCCCTTCATGGCAACGGTATTTCCTGATGGCAGTGGCCTCTTTCAGCAGGATAATGTGCCCTGCCACACTGCAAAAATTGTTCAGGAATGGTTTGAGGAACATGACAAAGAGTTCAAGGTGTTGACTTGGCCTCCAAATTCCCCAGATCTCAATCCGATCGAGCATCTGTGGGATGTGCTGGAAAAATAAGTCCGATCCATGGAGGCCCCACCTCGCAACTTACAGGACTTAAAGGATCTGCTGCTAACGTCTTGGTGCCAGATACCACAGGACACCTTCAGAGGTTTTGTGGAGTCCATGCCTCGACGGGTCAGAGCTGTTTTGGCGGTAGGGGGACCTACACAATATTAGGCAGGTGGTTTTAATGTTATGGCTGATCGGTGTATACTGTATATCACAAGTATTTGAATCTGATCCAACTTATTTGATACTGAGCCATTTCCAGCATGTACTCTCTCTTTGTGCATCTGCTCCATTAAAACCAACAATAATGTGATACTTACTTTCCACTAGTTCCACTATTACAGTTTTTCCACTGTGTACTGTTACGTATCCATACTGACACAGGACGGGAGGTATTTTTCCCATTACGTTCGGTATGGTACACACAGCACTATGGAAGTTACGTTGAAAGTTTTTCAGTTACTCCCTTCACATTGGAAGAAGTGGAACTACTCATTTGAAGTATCTACATCTGCAGTGTCATATATTCCCAAATCACATGACTCACTTCAGTGGTCAGGATGAAAGAAAAAAGGGAAGTGGGGGCCAGAGGGGGTTGAATCAAGAGATGAGAGGCAGCAATAAAAATAATAACAAATTACTAGAAACGGATGAAATTGCAATTCCCTACTAGAAATTTGCTAAATGAAAAAGTATTTAACCTTTATTCATCCCAAGTTGACTGACTGCTTCACATTCATACACACTTTTATACTGGGAGCTGCTCAGTACAACCACAGTCCTCTCTTCTACTTCCTCAAGGGTGCATTGATGGTAGTTGGTGACGCCCAGACAGTCCGGGGATTCAAACCGGCAACCTCCAAGCCACAACCTCAAGGCTACCACCGCCCCGTTGCAAAAAAAGAGGACAGTTCCATGGTATTTTGCCGATAGCAATTACAAAGGCTTTGGGGAGAGTCATGTTTGAATGCAGCCAGGTTCAGTGCTCATTGCCTCCCTGTCCATTGAGACCACCACAGTAGGAGAGGCTCCTTGTCTGGCGTGATGCATCACGTTAATTGACCGGCTAGTGTTGTCAGAAGCCTCTTGACCTTTCAAAAACCCAGTCTGCTCTGAATTCATTTGCGCATCACCGATTGTTCTGCTGGCCAGGGCTGTAGAAATTCATTTAAGGTCCACCCTAAGCAGACTTAATGGATGAAGCATGAAAGGTCTTTATCTTTTTTGACTGCTGTGCTCGAATGATTGAGAAGTTTATTTGTGGAAGCAACATAATGAATCATACTGAATAGAGCGGGTGACAAGAGGTGCCAAACAATTCAATTCATTTGGAAAGCTTGTGAATGTTGTCCAGATTGAAGGGAGTCGAGTTTATCTGAATCTTCTTTTGAGAGGATTGGGAGGTTCATGCTATTCAGGATGGATCGTGTTTTGGTTGATCTTCCGGCTGATAGAGATTAGAGTAAAAGTGTCTAAAAGACTGTCATCTTGATTGGCGGTGAGGATTCCATCTCATTTGCGATAGCCCTGATGAAATTCTTTTCCATGTGTCTTTTCAGTTATTGGGACAGAAAATGTAAGGCACATACCATGCAACTGTGGCATCCTCGGTTCGAATCCGTCCTCGGACCTTTGTTGCAATCTTTCTTATGTCTCTCTACTTTCAATTGTCTAATACTGGCAAAAATGTCCAAAAAAAGGGGTATTGCTGCTCTGCGGACTCAGAAATACTCTATTTGAGAGTATTGTGAATAGTGGAAAAGAAAGTACTCTCTTTTCAGAGGGTTACTGAGGTGCCATTTATCGCACAAGCCCTGGACCCTCATTTATCAACATTGCCTACATACGAATATGTGTGGAAACCAAGCGTGCGACCATTTCTAAGCAAAGAGTGGGATTTATCAACTTGTACTAACACTTGAGAATGTGCAGAAATTTCAGCACAACTCAGACCATGCTTACACATCGCACTGTGCAACCTAGGTGCAACCTATGATGTACTACCATCTCCCCAAAGTCTCAGTCAGTGAGTAGGTGACTAACTTACTTGAGGCCAGACATGGTGTTGTGGTCAGAGACAGAGCAGGTGTTGTATTTTGTTGAGCTGCAGTGCCGATGGTTTGTTGCCATGTCCTTTAAGACTTTAAAAATTAGGCATTTGTGGGCGGAGCTTAAAGCAGGCAGTAAAGGACATGTCCGAAGCAGCAATGGGTGCCAGTCAGTGGATCTGGCAGAAAGGGTCTGAGCCACTTGCTTGACTTTACTTTTTTCTTAGAAGTAAGTGTGCTGGTGCATTGATTTCTTAGCAGCTACAAATATTGGCTTGTTAGCTCACATTGTTTGCTATTAGCATGGTTGTTATGGCTGTTTATGAGTAGCATGTTTGCTGGGTATTGACCTGTTCTTATCCTGGCTTGTCAGCCTGTGTTTGCAGAATGGTATCTGACTGTTTGGTAGTAGCATGGTTGGTGGTATATTGATTCTTGGCTTGTTAGCCTTAGTTGTCTGTAGCATGCTAGCTGACATTGTTTGCAGGTAGCAAACTCGATTCTTTCGGGCCGTCTGAGACTAGAATAATTTGCTAATAAGAGGGATTAGTTGGACATCCTACTTTTTATTTTCCATTTCAAATAGGTCAAGTCAATAATGATGAATAGGTCTACTCTGCAAACCGCCATCATTATGTCCTCATATAACCAAATTTATAATTTACAGAAAACTACGATACGTTCCACAAAATGTCTTTGGGATTGGCTCATTCCGAACTAGAGCTCACGTTGACTGTATTGGACCTCGCTCAGCTCTTTGGTTCAGTGTAGCGATTCAGGGTACTGGTGAGGCGTTCGTGTACGCGGAAGTTGAGTCTCTCTAACAGCCTTTATTGTATGTTTTGTATGGTCTGAATGGATGGTGCGCTGTTCAAGAACCACCCTGCATGTACACCCTGAGGGTATTATACCTTATGTGCTTTACTTTCCTCTCTCTCTTTCCCACTGTCTCACTATCTCTCTCTCTATCTGTGGTCTTGGCAGTGCAGTTATTCAACCAAAGAGAAGCCAAGTCTTTTACTGCTGCTCCTACTGCGCCGCTCTGACTACTGTTTTAATATTGCTGCTGTCCCACTGAGATCAAACACAATCGCAAAAGCTCTTTTTACCCTCTGGAATGATTACCAGAAACCCTTGGCCATTAGCCACTGACTATTGGGTTTCTCACCTTGGTTTACACCATTTTACCCACAAACAATAACTATTACGATAAGGTTCTACTTTTTTACATTAACAGCATCATCAAGAAATGTCATCAAATGGTAACTGTGATGATTTGGTTCTACTTTACTACCTTAGATTACGGCATCATATACAGTTGTTAACAGAGTGATGTGGAAACTACTTTGAAAGTCTAGTTTTACAGGCTACCAGTTACCTCACATTGGAAGAAGTGGAACTACAGCAAAGTATAAATACTTTAATCATTATATATATTTATGTATAAATAGTTTTGTGAACTAAAGTTTTAAAAAAGGGATTTAAAAAAATGCAGAAAACCTGTGTGGACATTGTATGGACCTAAAGACAAAAGGGGATGAAAGAGGTTGAATCAAGACATGAGAGCCAATAAAAAACAATAATAATATAAAGATGAAAAATTGCAATTCCCTTCTTTTCTTTTATATCCATAAAATAGTTGATAGTTAGTTGACTACACCTCAAAATGAGAAAAAAGTAATAAACTACTGGTTCAACTACCAGTTTAATGCTATGTAGCGAAACTAAGTCCCAAGATTGGCAATGCATAGGCCGATCTCCCGATTCCTCAGCTTCTGGCAGTCATTATAGAGTGGTAGAAGGCTTCCAATCAAGCCCTGGCTTAACGAGGGCAGGCGCCTTAACAAGGGCCAGGCTTAGCAGCGGGACTGGCCTAATGAGGAGAGGGCTCTGACGGACTAGCTTACACAGGGGATGGGGAGCATAGGTAAATGGAAGATCCACACTAAAACTGAATTCTCGCATTATTCCTCTTTTGTGTCAATATTTGTGAACAACTCTCCTGGTGCTAGATTTCAGAGAGTTAAGATGATAGTAAATGACATCATCAACAAATCATGGCGTTGAAGCTGACGGTGAAATAGGATGCCGTGACATGACATTTTCTGCAGCGACTTTCAGAGCTGCAGTGGAATCAATAGTCCAGGCAAAACCTACATGAATCGTTCAGGTTTGTGTAAAAAGCACCATATTGGTATACATGTACAGTGTAATCCCCTAAATGTTTTCAGAATTGGAGCCATTGCAGAAATGGTACTGTTCGCCACGGCGGGCATGCCCTTCCCTCCGTTACCAGCAAATTGGTTTTCCCTCCATATCTGCTTAACTGACCGTGATAGGATTGACAAAATATGTCTACACCTATGTTTTGATGGCTAAGGGACACAACAGCTCTCAGGAAGAAGTGATGTTTAGACCATTATGCAATGGCCAATTCAAAGATATAGTGTAAAGAAATACAAAGAAATTGCAATTTAAGAGAACTGAGAAGATTGCCATTTTCCTATATGCCTGATTGTCATAGATGGTAAAATGTATTTGTTGGCCAACAAAACTAGTTGTAGACAAGTTTTTTTCAATCCTATCACGATCAGTTCAGCAGATATGGAGAAAAACCCATTTACTGGCAATGGAGGAAAGAAAAAGGTCCGCCACAGTCAATAGGTACCATTTTTGCGACGGCACCAATTCTGAAAATGCATCCAATTGTACACAGAGACAAAATTAATGCTTTTCCATTCATCGGAATGATTTGGCCCATTTCTGGCCAATTTCATCTGGACTGCAGCGTCTCTTAGAAGTAAAAGCTCAAACCTACATTCTTTGTCAGTCTCCAGTTGGTTGTGTCTCTTGGATTGCAGCATTAGTTCTCTCATTTCAAGATTTCTTGTTCCCACCTATTGACTTAGTTGACCACAGGAAGAAGCAATGTGGATTTAGTTTTAGGGTGGATTCTCCCTTTACAGATGTTAATGAGGGATAACAAGACAAGCTAACATCCGTCTCTGACAGGCCCATACCTTTATCCTCCTCTTGTAAACATCAGAGCATTTTACCAGCAGACCGTTGCTAGGTAACCAGGAGGTGATAAAAATGACGTTTGCTCTGACCACATACACACACACAGAGCAGACATCCTTGTGTTGTTATACTGCTACCACACTCTTTCTCCGCACCATAGGAGCCCAGTGTGTGTTTGTGTGTGTTTGTGTGTGTGTGTGTGTGTGTGTGTGTGTGTACTGTGTTAGAGATCAAAGTGTCCACCCTGGTGTTTATGCTTTATTCCAAAATGGGAAAAAAAGCTGACTCATTGATATATCACCACACACACACTCTCTCGTGTAGGTACCTCATAGGTGTGCCTCACCGCTACAAACCATTTTTGTGGCACGTGCTGCGTTTAAGGCCTCCTCATAAACTCCTATTTGATTGGATGCTGTAATAAAAGTAGCTACTTTTTTTCTGAATGAAAAGGGGAAAATGTGTATCAGGCATGTTATATTTAATTTATTAAGCAAAAATTGTATAGTTGTATATCCAAGAGGACAACTTACAAGTATACATTACAAAAATGTGTGGCAACTAAAAGTACAAACAAATAGCGAAAATAGAACTATTCAGCAATGCTAACTGTAACTGTAAGTAACTGTAACTAAGGGCGCTGGAGATGAGCTGCTGGTTCACTCCAGCTATTTCAGTCACTATAGCCAGATCATGCACTGCCGTTGCCAGAACAATCCCACCAGTCGTCCACCAGTCATGCAGTACTCAACAGTGTTGGAGAGGCTTCTCTAAAAGTCTAGTTTTACAAGTGACCAGTACCTCACAATGGAAGATGTTGAACTACAGCAAAGCTCCCCTCAAGAGAAATATGGTTTTGTTAACTAAAGTTACTTACGAAAAGTGATTCAAACTACTTTGTAAAAACGCCAGGGGCTTACTACAGTGTGTGGACCTTGAAAGCGGTCAGTCAATCCGCTACTAGCTCGCCAAACACTTCCATAAGCAATTGTAGAGAAAAGCAATCGTCCTATGCAACCGCAGTGACAACTAGCATCAACCAGATAGTAACTTTCGGGCAATCAGCTGGTCTATAAAGGTCACCACCACATGGCAGTTCAACAAGGACCTAATGAAAATCCTACAGGCTGGCATAAGAACGTCTTTGTGGAACTTAACGTTATGCTACTCCGTCTCTCTCTCTCTCAAGAGTTCGAATGGGGTTTCAGCCAGGACCTGTCGGCCATCTTGGTGAAGGAAGAGGAGCCAGATGTGGGTCAAAGATTAGATCCGCCCCCTCCAGATGGCCCCCCTCTTGTGTTGAACCCCGCCCCGCCACACAGAGGATCGCCATGGAAACACACGGTAAGTGTCCATAACAATTCCAACCAATACTGTATATGTAACATTATAAAAATGTCACGATGTATGCAGTATGTTGTTGTTGTTTATGTTTTTTATATTG